>OOIL02006791.1:740325-770472 GCA_900332095.2 Cuscuta campestris | reverse complement strand
GGCTAGGTTCCGGGTCTGGGGTAAGGGGGGTCGGCGGTGACCGGCAGGGGTTGGCGTCTAGGGTCGGATTTGGGTCGGATCTGAGAGTGTTAGGTCTGGAGAAGGGGTGGGGTGGGGGTGGATGTGTACTTACCTGTGCTCCTAGCCGTCGTCCGCCGCCGCCCGCCGCCGTCCGATGACTGTCTACACCGCCGGCAGGAGGGACGAACGCAGAGGGTCGACGCGCCGGCGACTATTCCGAGGAAGAGCCGTTACAAGCTACAACGGGAGAAAGCAGAGCAGCGCAGAGGAGAGAGAAAGTCTAGCGAAACTTTTTCTCATGTGAAAGAGAGAGTCAGAGGGAGTATAAACAAAAGAAATGAAGAACACACAACACACTACAAACAAAAGAAATGGAGTACATATAAAGAAATGTGGGAGGTTCACTTTGGCACATAGACACATATGATATACCTTTGAATATTGAGACTGCTGGTTTGTGAGACAAAAAGTGAATCCCGAATCGTTATTTGGCAATCCGTGTTGTACTGACAGCTCTTCCCCTGTGGAGAAGTTCCATAATGCATGACATCCTTCAGGCGCCTCTTTTGGGGTCGCCGTCCCCAAAATTTTCACTGCACTAGATGCAGATGCACGGCGCAATCAATTAGGGATGATAGAGAGAGAGAGAGAAAAAAAACTTTAGGCTTGATTCATTTATCACTTGCATACCAGGAGCTTTGCCAATGGAATCCGCGACATATGACCAGTAGCCTTCGCGTACTTCTATAATCCTCTCCTCCCATTTCACAGCTGAAGGCCTTTCAGCTCCTCTCCTCCAGAACCCTCCCCCTATCCTACATTGATGTTTGAAAGAAATAACGCCCAAGCTAAAAAAAATGAAATGTAAATAAATCCCATATCGAAAGATTTTCTTCTTTCATCTTTTCTGTCCCAAAAAGAATTTCGACTTTCTATTAAAAAGTCACTTTTACCCATACTGATAATTACCCTACCTATCACATCATGTCTATTCACTACTAATCTACTCATCACATCAAGGGTAATTTGGGAAAGTCAAATAAAAATATCCCTCCCTTAAATTCCATAAAAGTCAAAAGGAGAAAGAGATTTTGGGATGGAGGGAGTATAAGAATATGAGTTACTCTGCCCATTGCCAATTGGTTATGGGTTGAAATCTCATAATTCTCAGTACCTTATTCGAATGACGAAACACTCCCTGCCCGCATGATCTAAAACAGTGCGGGACAACCATCTGCCTTCTTGGGGACGATAATGGTTCATCTTCAAAATAACATCTGATATCATTGCCCCTGAATCATCTGTTACTCGATCCGGGACACACTTCAACAAGTATGGTGCCTGAACAGGTGGAGTGATTGAAGCAACTACCCTTACTTTCTTGTCAAACTCTTTTACCAGAGAAAGAGTGCGCGAACGCAACAAATCATTCCAAAGAAATGTTGCAGCCTCTTCTGTCAGGCTACTCCCCCTCTTAATGAAGGATCGTTTACGAAGCTCAAGCCTCGTCCCTTTGGTTCCAAACTCACAGTAGAGATGAAAGGCTTTCTGCCATGTTTGGGAGCTGAAGTTGGATAAGGGTGTATCTAATTTCAGCTCCTTGTGGGATCTCACACATCCAACTCGTAGAAACTCTTTCAACATGTTGCATTGCGGTGTTTTAGTTCTCAGTTTCACCATCACACAGAGCTGCAGCAACGAAACAAGATTATTCCATCATTCAGTCCACGATGCTTAATTAGGTAACTACTAGTAGTAATGCAAGTTAGAAAAAAGAAAAGTGAATATTGTATCGGTCAATGTTTTTGGAAAGAAATAAGCGTAAATTGCCCAAAAAACATTACAACAGGACTAATTAAGCAAAAATTGCCCAAAAAACATTACAACAAAAATGCATTTTTTTCACTAAAATATACTCCACCAGATTAGGCAAAATTGTCAGTTTTCAAAGCTCTTGAGGATAGTGTGCTAAAGCATTAGGGAACCGAAGAGATCCCTGAGATAGAAAAAGAACCCCTATATTGCCCATGGCTAGAACATGAAGAACTTCAAATCCTATATCTCATGACTAATTAGGAAGAGTGGTTTAATTGCTTCAATGTCTTTCGGTCTTTCCATCATCTCCAATGAAGCCAAAGATTCACTGTTTTTTGGCTTCACGGTATGATGGAATAAACCAAAACGGACCCCTTAAACGCTCGTCATGGGCCATCTGGAAACAGCCGTTTGGCAGGGGAGCCTTTGAGGCTTTGGGGTAATGTTGTTGTTTGTTGTTTAATTGCTTCAATGATGATTTTATTAATGAATATAACTCCACTCTATAAGCCCTCTAATATATAGATTTCTAACCTAACAGTCTAATACAATATTGCTATCAAGAATATAAACTAAAACAGAATAGTAATGCTAATAGGAACCTATAACTTTTTAATAATAATAATAATAATAATAATAATAATAACTAATTAAATATTAAACCCTATATTCATAACATAAAGGTAGGAATGTAGGATCAAACTGACCTCTAGTAGGAATCTGGGTAGCAAGGACTTATATTTGGTGTTGACATCGGTCACAAGAACTTCCCATTGCACAAGTGGGCTGACCTTATTAAAATCGTTGGCAATGGCTATCTCACCACCAGCTCTCTCATACGGTTGTTCAAATATTCTCTCCCAAAGTTTCTTCGTTTCTTCTATCTCTACTTCATTCGCGGCTTCCCATGTGCCCACTACTTTATTAAGCTCGTCTACTATCTCCTTGGTATCATACGCATACACTGTTGGATAGCTCTACTAAATGAAATCAAAACTCTGTCAATGTACCATGCGTTGTTGTAGGGGCCAGCGAAAAGGCCATCAAGTCTTAGAAAAAAATTGACATCTCAAACTTTAACGTCTTTTTAATACAGTGCAAAATTTAGACTACTAAATAAGAGTTGTGGACGGCACCCATCAAGTCTAACCATGTTATATCACAGGGCCAGAGCTAATGGACGGCACTCCAGTCAAGTAAAACATTGTCAATGGATGAGTCTAAGGAGTTTTTGTAGAAGAGTTACAGCTCTCAAGGACCCCCCCCCCAACAATCTGAATAAACTGGTGAATAATATTCCCATAAGGCAATATTATACTTCTGTCTTATAAAAAAATCATGCTTAATGAAAAAGAAGCTAGTTTTTGTGTTTTTGACAATGATTGTGCCTTACTCAAAATTAAAAGGTTATACCTTGATAATCAGACTCTTTATGTGACGGGGGGAGTATATCTTTTAAATCATATGAATGGTCAAACATATGTTAGTCAAACTCGAGACAACAATCATGAGGGAAAAAAAATTGTTCTGGTATAATTCGGCGAATTGGGATAATGGGATTCGAAACAACTAACAATCCAGCAAAGCATTTGTAGCTTTTTAAATACGTATACAATACGGTAGTACTCTGTATGTATAGAATTATTCTTATTATATGACATGTAAATCAATAAATTTAACATCAGGTTGTAAACAATTTTAGACACATTATATGATAACTCATTAGCTTGATCAGTAAATAGTGCATTTTGAGTTTTCGACACGATTACTTCACTTTTACTCCGTATGTCTTCTTTTAACCACATTTAAATACCTGCACTCTTGTAGTGCCTTTATTTATTATTTAATCTCTTTTTCAATAAAACTCACACATGCTAATCCACATAGTTGTTTTTATATTTAAAAATTCATATCAAAATATTTATATTAAAATATATTCAACCTATTTGAATATACGGAGTATTAAATTTAGAAAAAATAGACGAAAAAACAAAAAATAAACAACAAAAAAACTGTTTTTTTCTAAAAGTACATGAGTATTTTTGCGAATAATTTGGGTCAACTTAAAAAGGCAAATTTTACCAAATCGTTGGTAACTTAACATATCCCACTGTTATTATATATGTGTGCAGGCCGTAGAGTATATATAAGAATACAACTATTAATTTGGAAAAAAAACAGGTAGAGGATGTGTTAATTAACAGCCTAACAAGTGCTTTACTATTGGGGTATCAATTAAGTTATTCTTTAGTATTTATTTGTTGAGACCCCACTCAATGAAAGATAAACAAACCAATTCCAACACAACTGGTATGGCATAATATAATTTACATTATCCTTTTCCAAGATAAGGCAAATGGGGAAACACCTAGCACATATTCTTTATTGCTCTAAACAAACCATACATACATACATACATACATACATACATATATATATATATATATGCTTGAATACTCAATTCTCGATAATGGCCCCCACCCTCCCATTTCAATATTTCATTCTTGGAACATGGCATGTGAGGGAGAAACAGGCAAACAGCTAATTTTTCTTTCAATTTTTAATGAATAAAAGAATTAATGAGTGCAGATATCAGCAAACCAATAATACACATGAACAATAAAGAAATGAAATACCTGATGGATCAACCACATTAAGAGAATGTCTGAAGATGGCACTAATCTGGAGAAGTTATCGGCAAATCTATGCACCATATACAAAAACCCTTTATACCGTTGCCCTGCTGCTATCAGATGAACAATCTCTGAGTAATAAGGCTCCCTAAATTTAGCGTACAAAAACCTCTGCTTGGATACTGCCTCCAAAAGATCTTCCTGAACAGCGGATATTGGATTCCCCGTGCTCGACTCACATTCATTCTCAAAAGGCTCGTTTGGGTACCTACAAACCCAGATTTCTCTGCATCTATTCACTGCATATTCTTCATTCTCTTCATCAAATATGGCCGCCTTGCCAATGATTTTTGAGAATCTTGACTCGCAATACTGTCTATAGCTGACCTAAAATTAAAATTTCTATATCAAAGCACTATGGAACAATCAAACACTACTATCCAACTAATTGAAATCAAATGTTATACAAATGCATATCGAACATAACACGTTGACTTAGTATATAATACAAAGATACGTACTCCGCACAAATCTTTTAGCTCTTTTACATTGAGTATTGAACCATTTTCCATCTATACTAATCCAAATCCCAAATTTAAATTCCCATTTCCTAAGAATTTATGCCGTTCATATCATTTCTTTCACCTCCACATTAATTTCAATCATACGGTACTTAAACTCTGTGAAAAAACAAATGGTAACATAAATTAGGGATAAATAATTAGAATTTCATGGGAAAAAATTAAAATGGAAAGTAGGAAAGCTCGAAACTTTTTAATCACTACCTAAATTCTATTATACTTTACACCTCTAACTAGCTTCATCTGGGATAGTGAGTTCATCATTTTCCTAATATTAGTTCTCATTTCAGCCCATGTACATAATCACTGCATAACTTTCTTTTACTTTCCAAGTCTTTCAAACAAATCAAATCCAGATTAAAGATTTTAGTATTTTTCCACAACTTACATGGTTTAAGGAGTGACAAAACCAAACCCATTCTATATCAGGTGGAGGAAGAATCATGGGAGGCTCCGACCTGTTCGTGACATCACATATCAAGGGCATCCATAGCTGATCATATCTGCACATAGTTCAGAACAAACCATCTGTAAACAAACAAACAAAAAAAACTACCCTCTCCTACCCATAAAAATAGTTCAATTTCGTTGTCATACGCTACCAAAATGAAAATAAAAAATCATCTCAATATATAGCTATAATTGGAAAAAAAAAGTTTCAACTAAGTTTCACATCAAATACAATGAAAATTTTATTGTTTTGTTCAGATAGAACTCTATTTTTGGACCAAATTGCGTTAGGAAACATGAATCTTTTCAAAACCTTCTAATGGATTCAAGTAGGGCAGTAGTTTGATGGAGGCAGAGAGATTCTGCTATGAAATTGAGGAACCCTAGATTCCTCCTAGCAGCAGCCACAAGATCTAGAGAGATTCTGACTGTTTCCTCCTCGGGTATCTCACTTGAGCTCCTCACAGAGGCAGCTCCATGAAAAGCTGACATTCTTGGCTTGAAGCTCTGAAATATACTGCTATGGGGGCAAATACACACTGAAGCACTCAGATGGGATTTCAAAGCATGAAACGGTTAAGGATTGAGAGGCTTCAACGTGTGGATTTGACAGCGTGGGGTGGAGCTTCTCCAGGTGAGAGCATCACTCTGTTTTTGAAAACCCATAGAACTTTTAAAAGCTAAGCAGAAAGCACCTGATTCTCTAGTTTTTTTATACACTCCTCCAAGTTCCAAAATATTTGCCAGAACTTTTATTTATTTCTACGTTTTCATTGGTTATTTTATAAAATAAAATATTCTTGACACTTCTTATTTCGAAGAATTTTTCATGTAGTTTTTTTATATGTAAATTTTATTTTTTATTTCTATACCAATATGTAAATAAAATGAATTGAAAGAACTTGATATTTTACCTCGAGAATACAAGTGTGACAAATATTTAGGGACGGAGATTGACTAACTTCTTACTTTTTATACTAGTGGCGGTGTACGTACATAGACTAATTTGTAAACTTACTACGATCATATTTAAATAAATAACCTAAATTAAGAATAAAAATTAATGGTGTAAATTACCACCTGAGTAAACTATTCTACACCGAGTCTAGGATGGATTATTGAGTTTAGATACTGAAAGGACTCAATAAATTAAGTTTGACTGGGAGGACTGTAGGTGGGAACAGCTGTAGACTGTAGTCTAATTGTTATTTAGTATATGGAGAATACAAGGAAGAAATTATACAATATGCTCTATATGGATAAAATTCGAATCCCTTCTACTGGGGTTACAAGGGTATATATAGCAAAGCTAAGGGGCAGGGTGTCAGACACCCATGTCTGGCCATGTGCAAGCCAGACATGCTTTCTCTTGTAGCCCTCGTTTATGTAATCTTCCAGTTGTGCCTTGTAATTGTCATCTTGGCTTGTAGCGCTTGGCCTAGATGTCTAGATATATCGTTGGTGCAGGGGATCTGGTCCAATCAAATTTCTTCCAAACGCTACTTTCCAAGTATGTCTAGCTGATGGATCGTACACGTTCAAATGATGCACCCAGGTGGTTCCTTAGAAAGGATGCCGGGTTGGTTAATAAAGAATTTCTCCATCAAGACTTGTTCCCCGACCGGTAACGTCATGGGTGCCAAACCACCCGGGTGGTTCGGCGTACCAACCTGGTCAGATCTATGCTCATCCTGATTTCTTTCTAATGGGCTCTTCCTAGACCCGCCCGCCTGGTTATCGTAGCACTTGTTCTGGACTGGGTATTGCGTGGGAATACACCCATCAAATATATATATATATATATATATATATATATATATATATATACACACACACACACACACACACTAGTATCTTAACATGAGCCACGCACGGAGTTGAACGAAATGTTTATTGATTTTTTAATTATCTTCAATCTAATATTTTTAAATGAGTATGAACATATATGTAATGCGTTCTTTAACACTGTAGACATTAAAATCAAAGTAAAACAAATAATTTAGCATTTATTAATTGATTATGAAAATGCTTATACATAAATTCAAAAGCAAATACCTCAAAATCTTTAAAATTCATATTTTTTTTAAAAGTCTTCGTGAAACATTGATATAAAGTTAACTATGAGTGAACTTCAACCTAGTTTAAGATAATCTAACAAATGATAATATTTGACATTGGCTTTTATCCATAGTCATAACAAAACATAAAACGTTCACCGTCATATATCTTCCTCTTATTTTCATTCATTGTAAATATATATTGTTTAAGATCATATGATAATTTTTCTTTGTCATAGTTCAACTCTTCTACCAAGAAATTATTTTGAAATCTATTAAGTGGATTGTTATCTTCGAATGACATACCACTAGATTCATATAAGGATCGTCTATTTGAATTAAGTAATTTTTCAATCTCAATCAAACACAATTTTTTAAGAACTTCTATGAAAATAAGAAGTTCTTCAAAAATGGTTAAAATGCGACTAAATCATTTCAACCATATTTCGATTCAAGAGTTTGTGTGTGTGTGTGTGTATCATGCATTTCATATTGATCTTTATATAAATAATAAAAATTTACCTTTTTATAAAAATATCTTGATTATATATGCATTATTCTTCATCACTCAAATAAAATCTCATCAAATAAGAACTCCCATGATTTTTCTCAAACGACTCATGGTATCTGTCACTAATAATGTGACTAGCAACTTTCTTAGCTCACTTCGAAAACTTAACTCAGTAGCCTCTTTTATATCTTAAATAAATTCTTTACCATTGATTAATAACTTCAATGCTTGATTATGAAAATGTTTGTTTTAACTTGTGGCCATGCACGGGGCAAAACAAATTTGTTTCCTGATTCTATAATTTTTCTTCACATCTTTTTTCAAATATTAAAAAAAAATAAAATATCAACCTTAAAAGTTAAAATAATGATAAGATGTATAAAACTCACGAATAAAATTTCTACAATTTATATTTGAAATTTAAGTGTCAAAGTTTTTTTTTAATTTAAACATTTTGAAAAGTTTTGAGCTATATAAGTTTTTTTAATGCTACATTTAATTACTTCACTTGCAAAACAATAGTAAAAGTTTGTTGTAAAGATGACAATATTTGTTCATAACTTTGTTTATAATCATAACAAAATATAAAAAATATTAAAAATTATATTCCTTCTAAGTCTTGTATGAAATCACTGAAATGGTGCATAATTTATTTAATTTAGGTTATTTAAACGTTTTCTATGACTTTGTTTCCTAATATTACAATTGTGTCAAAAATAATTTTTTACAACTCTTTAATGATTGCCTTATACTATACACAATTCAAATTGTTGCTTAATTTTTGTCAATAACAAAGTGGATATAACTTTGTTTAAATTAAAATTACTGTGGTTTAAGAATCATGAACATTTGTTTACGTCCACAAATTAACTACTCCCTCCGTCCGTGAATTTAAAATATCAAGTTTTTTAAATTCATTTACATATTGATATGGAAATAAAAAAAGTTTCCGCAATCACTGAAAAAGCAAATGTGACAAATATTTTGAGACGGATGGAATATTATACAATCCCAATTGATGAAAAAAGCACATGATCCCCCATATTAGTTTAGATTATTAAAAACTGATTCATCTTTAAACAGTAACATGATTCTTTTATCCCGTATTGATTTTAAAAATTTTGATCATTCTTTCCTGTTCTAATTGAAAAAAATAAATAAAATTATAATCCTATGATTGTTCGATCTTCTATGCATTAATTAAAAAAAATTAGATTATCAAGAGTGTTTCTATAAGGTAATTTGGATGCATAATATGTTTATTGACCTTTTTACAAGGATAATGCCAATTTTTTTTAGTAAGCCAACATTTGTATCTTTGTAAATTTTTATTAAGACATTAATATTTTGTGCCAATATGAACAATTAGAATGATCATGTATACCTTTAGTGTAAGTTTAAAATACAATTTTTGGTATAAGTGGAAGGTGGTTCAAAATACAATCATTGTGGCATCACAACGCCTAAACCAGTGTCGTTCCAATACAGCCGCCTTTACTCATCGCCATTGGCACCTTACAAATCAATTTGTCGAATCAAAAAATTGACATTAAATGGAAATCCTGAAAAAATCAATTGAAAAAATCCTTATAAATCAATCAGAGAATTTGGATTGAAAGAAATCTTGAATAAAATTATTTGATTTCAATTTCTGATTCAATAACTAAATATGAAAATCAAATACTAGAGACAAAGCTCTAAACAAACCTGAAACGCACCTCGAATTCACAAGATTAAAAAAAGCAAAACAAAAATTTAATCATTTATTTTTTGCATTTAATTTGGTAATTAAAGTCTCAATCCCTTAGTTCCAAATTTTGTTTGTACAATTCAATACAAACTTCAGTCCTCTTTTACAAAGATGTCATTTTAAAGTCAGTAAGCTTAATAAGCTTTGTGCACAAAATACAATATAGAAATTATTCTCATCAGAAATTGCGTGGACCAAACAAAGCCATAATTTAGAAATTATTCCCATCAGAAATTCGATCAAGGGTTTTCCGTCACGAAAACATCAGAATTAGCATGGTCAAATATATAAGCATCATCGGGAACACAATAACACATTTAACAAATAAAATAAACTAAATAAATAATAAATATTAAAAATACAGAAACAAAAAAAAGATAGAAATCAAGAAGAAATTTGATAAGATTAGCTCAGATAGATGTGATAAGAACAAGTCTATTCCCTGACCAACAAATGGTCTCATAATGAGCTGGGATTATGAATATATCATCACGGCTACAAAAACCAGAAAATTTTGAGAGAATTGACAGAAAAAACTTATTGAGTGAATTGAACGCCGCCGTGACGAGCGGCGGAGGAGAGCGCGGAGGAGATCGGACACTTCGAAACGACGTAAAGCGGTTAATACATTGAGCTACGGAGAGAGGGAGAAGAGAAGCGACTTTAAATAGGATTCAGATTTTAGGGTTTATAGTGAAACGTGTGGGCTCGATGTGGACATGTACTCATGGACTACCCGGACTACCCGTCCATTCATACAAAAATGCTAGAAGTAAATCAAAATGTGCATCCAATTCTAACTCAATTCTACAAAGATTAGTGCATTTCAGTATTTAAAATTCACAGAAACATTTATTAGATTTTATATTTTTATTGATTTTTTGATAAAATAAAATATTTTTTCAATTTTTGTTATATAGAATTTGGGATGTAACTTTTTTATAGGTCTGTTTTTTTATTTCTATACCAATTTTTTAATAAAATAAATTGAAAAAATCAAAAATTTGCTTCGTTTAGCGCGATGTATAATCTTTTCTAGCATCAATATTTTAAACTGTATTAAAAATTATGGATAAAATAGTTACATAAAATATTTTATTAATCTAAATTTATATAAACCTTTCACCTTTTCCTTTATTATTACTCATTTTTTATCATTTTTATTTATTTCAAAATTTATTTTTGTTTTTCATTTTTCTAATTTTTATAAAAAGTTTTAAAAATCAAAATAGTTTAGAGAAAAAGACTAAAGTAAGAGTAAAACATAGAAAAATGTACAAAAATAAAGTTTGGTGTTTTTTATTCCAAAAATATGAGTTGTAATGAAAATGAAATGTCAATAATGTCAGAAAAATAGATTTGATTACATTATATGAAATGTTTGATATTTAAAACAAATATATTGTAATATATAAAGTATAATTACAGACATATTGTTTTATAATAAATTTTCAAAAGTCTTCTAAAACTTTGAGGTATTCAATCTTGATTTTCTAAAATCTTTAAAAATAATGAGGTATTTAATAAAGATTGTAAAAATTCTTTTTTGTGGAAAATGTAAATAGAAAGAGAATAGGAATATACAAATAGAACGGCCATACCCGAGCTAGGAATGGGAGCAACCCTTCCACTACACCAAGCACCTCAACGAGACACCCTCATACATAAAAGGGGAAAACCAACCCCAAAACCAAGGCACGCAGGCTAACCCAAACTAAAAAGTAAGATGAACATTTGGCCACACACGACCTAAAGCACAATAAACCATAGTTTTGTTATTACAAATCACACCATCAATATTAAGAGGCTTGCGCTCAAAATGGAAGGCATTACACTATTTCCAGATGAGGAATATGGTGCATGCCAACCCTATCCTCCGTGCCTTCTTCAGGATAGGGTCTCCTCGTCTAGCCGTCCTCAACCACCTGATGGCTCTGTCCAAGGTTGTCAGTTGGGCATCAATCCGTAGCCAATGCCTAATGGCTCCACATTTTGCTTTGACACACAGCATCCAAAGAAGAGGTGGCTAATGTCCTCGACTCCATCACCACAAAGCTCACACTCCATAGGAAGACCAAGAAATTCCAAATTGGTCTTGGTAGGAAGTCTCCCCCTAAGCGCTAGCCACATTGTAAAAGAGCACTTAGGAGGAATTAGAGAATGCCATATGAAAGCCATCCAAGGCTTTATATTGGACTTGTCCCTAAGAAAATCATAAACCTTACTCGGACAGAGAGTATCGCCAATACAAAACTGTTGCATAGCCACTTCCAAGGAGGAATTATGGTCACCAAGCTTTTGTACCAAAAGCTCTCGCACATAGGCAAGCCTTTTAAATTAAAGAAGACAGAGTGTCTCTTCCTGCCACACCCACACACATTCATTGCGCAGATAAACCGTGTGAACCCAAATCACCCAAAGTGAATCCTTTTTCGCAGCAATGTTCCATTAGGCTTTACACAGAAGAGCATTATTCCAAGTTTCAGCATCCCTCAAGCCCAGACCCCCTTCATTTATGGGTTTACAAATGTCAGCCCATGCCACTTTAGCAAACTTGCTGCCCCACAGGAAGTCTCTGCATAGAGTAGTAATACGGTTAAGCACAGTCTTCTGATTTGGGAAGGCTTGGAGCCAAAATGATTCCACCCCCTGAATCACTGCTCTAATCAGCTCTAGTTTGCCAGCATAAGAAATTTTCAAGGCACTCCATTTCCCAAGGAACGTGTCAATTTTCATGAAGAGTGGTGCATAATCTGATCCTGAAATACGATGGGAGGATAAGGGCAGCCCGAGATACCTGACAGGAAGTTCACCTCTAGGGAAGTTAGCCAATTGGAGGATATCCTGACTAGCATCCCTATACTTTCCAGCAACAAAAATATTAGATTTGGTTGGGTTGAGGCATAGTCCAGACACCTTGGAGAAATGATCTAGGGCATCCATCATAACCTTAACAGAAGAGAAATCACCTCTAACAAATAACAAAATGTCATCTGCAAAAGCCAAATGGGATATACCCAACTCTGAGCAATTCTTATGGAAATGAAAGGATCCTTCCTTGGTCTTGGTGTTGAGCAACCTGGACAAGTACTCAATGCAGAAAATGAACAGAGTGGGAGCCATAGGGTCACCCTGCCGAAGGCCACGCCTGATCTTAAAGAACCCATGTGTGTTCCCATTAACAGAGATAGAGGATGAAGCTGAATTGATGCATTCCATGATGAGGCCAACAAATTTGAGAGGAAAGCCAAGTCCAAGCATAACTACCTATAAGAAGTTCCAAGATACAATATCAAAAGATTTGGAGATGTCCAACTTGATCATACAACTAGGGGTTGACCTCTTGATGGCATAGTCTCTAACGAGATGTTGGGCAAGTAAAACATTGCCAATAAGAGATCTTCCTTCAACAAAGGCCCCTTGAGCCTTGTCAATAAAATCTGGAAGCAAGGGAGCCATCCTTCTAGCCAGAATCTTGGTTATGATTTTGTAAAAATTCTTAAAAAAACCTTTAGGTATTCAATAATCTATGAGTTTTAAAACTTCATGGACTTTCTTGGATTCTTTTTCAAAATATGCCTACCTAAAATCCCTTCTCACCCGGTCAGATTTCACATTTTCTACTGAAAAAAATTAGAGCTTTTGAACCCAAAGAGATTACACAGATAGAATTGCAGCTCCGGGAATAGTTCTGCAAAGAGGAGGCCGAGATGAGAGACGTTGGGGATAAATTGGATGTTTCGAAAATCCAGATTTCACTACGAGTGGTGGTTGGATCATAAAAAAAATATTTTTTTTTGGATTATTGAAGAATGAAACTAGTGGTGCTGTGGAGATCTCTATTGTGTGGAAGAAGTCATCACTGACAACTTTGAACTTTGAAGGTTTAGGGATATTTGTTATTGGTGTTTGATTTCTCTGGGTGATTTTGAAGGTTTTATTCAAGTTCTTATACTTTCTAAAATGGGGTAATTTTGTGGGCTCTCCGACTAAAATCGCGATGGATGGGATCATGGGAAACGAGTTCTAGAACGAGCCTGATGGGTTAGGGTATAAGCTTGTCAAGAGAGCCACTTAAATAAAAAGAGTCAGGTCAAGTGTATGAAAATTCATATGAATCAATAAAAAAATTAGCCAAACTCTGCAAGGAGTCTATGAATTATCTAAATCCGTTAACTTTTAAAAATCTAAAAAAATCAATCTTCTTTCATCCCACGCCCTCCTCCATCTCCCCTTTCTGTTACATAATCCAACATTTTTTTATTGTTAAAAAAACATTTCGTAGGTTTTTTTGAGTTTTATGAGACAGAGAAGACAATTTCTACCTTGTACATTGGGTTAGAATTAATCCTAACTTTCATCCTTGATTTTGTCCCCGATCTCTAAAACGGCATTCCATATAAAGATATTCAGTCTTGGTCATACTCAATTAAATAAATAAAATACTTCGTATTAAAATTCTATATAAATTAATTGATAATATATTTTTTATTTTGATTTTGTAATATTTCATGATTATAATTTTGTTGATCGAAATAAGTTAGGTTATTTGTATCAATTTTTGTTTAATTAAATCCTTTAATATAATAAAGGGGACTCGGATGCACAGAAATTTGACATTTCGCATGTCTATGTGGCAAAATTTAAACATGTCAGCACGCCACGTAATATCCGAGTAAACAATCGGAAATCCTTTAAAATAATATTTCGGACTTGGATCACCAGAGCTTGACATGTGGAATGCTTACGTTGAATTTTTTTGACACGTCAATGATGATTGAATACATTAATTGAATCTAAAATCATTCATAAAAAAGCATTCATATATAGTAACTTTTGAATAATCATTGACCATTTTAAACAAATAATTTATGGTAACTTTTAAAACTTAATATTTATATATTTGATAAGTTTGCACTAATATATTTGATATTACAAAAAATTACTTTCTTTAAATTTGTTTAACTTATACTACGCATTTCATTTATTTGACGATTTTAATCTCTTTTTACTTCTTTAATATGCTCATTATTATTGTCACATATCATATTCAAAATTATTTGTGTGACCCATATCCATTCTAATTTTTTTATTTTTTTAATACTTGGTCCATCCCTGAATGTTTGTCCACTTTTGACTTTTGGAACTGTTCATCGAAGCATTTTGACTCATCAAATTCTCTCAATGTATAAGCCTAAAAATAGTCATGTGTGATCTTGTTTGATTCGTCTTAACATATAGATTATTAATATATAATTTTCATAATTTTTTAATATACAAATTACAAGATAAAATGGATTAAAGAAGTGCATTGGATGATGTGCAAAATGAAAGTGGACAAACACTCAGGAACGGAGGGAGTATTAAATAACATGACAAAAGAAACAAACACGGAGTCTATGACATGTTTTAAATATTTATTGATCATTTTTAGTAAATAGTTTATTATAATCTTTAGAAGTTGATATATAAATATTTGATTAGTTTAAATCAGTATATTTTATACTCCCTTCGTCCCGGAGTATTCGTCAACTTCTGACTTTTAAAACTGTTCATTTAATCACTTTGGCTCATCAAATTCTTTCAATGTGTAAGCCTAAATATAGTCATGTGTGATCTTGTTTGATTTGTCTTAACATATAGATTATTAATATATAATTTCTATAATTTTTTAATATACAAATTAAGAGATAAAATGGATTAAAGGAGTGTATTGGATGGTGTGTAAAAATGAAAGTAGACAAATACTCTGGAACAGAGGTAGTATTACAAAAATGTCATGGACTTTGAATTCAAAGAAAATTTAAGTAAATGAATGAAAATAAAAATATAATTTTTCAATAAATATTAAGTGAATTATTCATTATAAAAGACACTAACACATATATAAAATTCTTTAAGTAAAATATGAAATGTTTTTAAAATTATTAATTTATTCTTTTTTATGAAAATTTCTTTAGAAAAAATATGGTTGTAATTCAACAAAAAATGTGTACATAACTAAATTGAATTTAGTTTAAAAATAACTAATATAATATAATTAAAAATAAGTTAAAAAAAGAAATTAAGTAAATTTTCAAAATAGTTCTTTCTATTAAGGTATTTTTCCAAATCAGTTCTCAATAAAAAATAATTATGTATGTAGTCTTTTCTAATCTATCTATTATTTAAAAAGACATGGATTTCCATTGTTCTTTTCCCGCCCATTTCATGGTGTAGAGAATATAGTAATTCTTCACTCCATATGGTAATTACTAAATGATAATTAATGGATCATTAAAATAATCGTGTATAAAAAAGGTTGAAAAAGGTATAAAAACCGTTATAAAAAAGGTAACGAATGCTCAACTAAAAATGATAATTTAATATAACCATGTAATTAAAATGGTAACGAATGTTAATGTAATATAAACGTGTGTAAAAAAGGTAACGAATGGAAATTTAATTTAATTTAGTTACCGTAATTGAGTAATTACTCAATTAATATTACCGTGAATATAAAATTAGTGTAATTGTGATCAACATATAACCGTGTAATTTAAAATAACCGTATATAAAAAAGGTATAAAAACCGTGTATAAAAAAGGTAACGAATGCTCAACTAAAAATGGTAATTCATACTTTATTTAAAAACACATGGAGTGAACCTTTGTTTTTCCCGCCCATGCGTTATTACATTAACAAATGGCAATTGTTCACTTAAAATGGTAAGTTTCTGAAAATAATATAATAATAAATATTAAAAACTTACGCATGTGCTTAATTCTCCATGCATTATTACATTTACAAAAATGGCAATTATTCACTTAAAATGGTAATTTTTATTACATTAACAAATGGCAATTGTTCATTTAAAATAGTAAGTTGCCAAAAATATAATAATAATTATTAAAAACTTGCGCATGTGTTAAATTTTCCATGCGTTATTACATTTACAAATGACAAATTAATTATTATGAAGTTAAAATTAATATTAGTTTTTGCACACAATGCCTTTAAAAACGTGAAATTATATATCTAAAAAATAATTATTACATAACATTAATAATCTTAAAAAATTAATCTAAAAAAATGGTTTAAAAGCTATAAATACAATTCCTTTTTTTATCACATTGAATTTATCAATTCGTACGGAGTGTTCTAATTATACAATTTTGTACGTTATTTTAACCTCTTTTTTTCTGTAGAGCGTTCGAAATTTGTTCCTTTTTTATCACACAGTATTTTAATACAGTAATTGTCATTTTTATACACCCAATTGGAAATAATTACAAAAGGTAAGTTATACAATTATACACCCAATTTCGCAAAAAAAAAATAATTGGAAATAATTTTAAGGTAAGTTATACAATTATACACCTAATTTCACAAAAAAGATAATTGGAAATAATTCAAAAAGGTAATTCCCAATTTCCTTTTGAATACGAACAGTTTTATCTCCGATTTTTAAAATTTACTTTTTAAAAACGTGATATTATTAATGAAAAAAATAATTATTACTATTAATCTAAAAAAATGGTTTAAAAGCTATAATAAATACTCTTCCTTTTTTATCACACGGTAATAACCAGTTTTAACACGTAATCATTTTAAAAAAGGAATACATAATATGACATCGTTTATAATTGGTAATTAATTTTAAAAAAGAAACAAATAATATGACACCGAAAATTGGTAATTAATCCATACTTTATTTAAAAAGACATGTAGTCAATATATGGTTTTCCCGCCCAAAGAGTATGACAATTATAAATGACAATTGTGAAGTTAAAATGGTAAGCGGCTGAAATTATAGTAATAATTATTATAATTAGTATATTTATAATAATTAAATAAAGGTACGTCAAAATGACCGAAAGGTAAGTCAATAATTGCAGTGGCCGAAATTATAGTAATAATTATTATAATTATTATATTTATAATAGTTATAAAATGGCCGAAAGGTAAGTTAATAGTTGTGAAGTTAAAATGGTAAGTAGCCGAAATTGTGAAGTTCTAATTAATAAAAAAAGTATAAATATAATAATTATCGTATTGAAAATTGTAAATAATTAAAAAAAGTAAGTTAATAATTGTAGTGGTCGAAATTGTAGCAATAATTATTATAATATTATATTTATAATAATTATAAAATGGCCAAAAGGTAAGTTAATAATTGTGAAGTTAAAATGGTAAGTGGCCGAAATTGTGAAGTTATAACTATTAAAAAAAGTATAAATATAATAATTAATGTATTGAAAATTGGAACTAATTAAAAAGGTAAGTTAATAATTGTTGTGGCCGAAATTGTAGAAATAATTATTATAATTATTATATTTATAATAATTATAAAATGGCCGAAAGGTAAGTAAATAATTATGTTTAGTGACCAAAATTATGGATTTATAATTATTTAAAAATTTATAAATATAATAATAGCTATTATTTTTATAATAATTAACATGAGTAATATAAAATGGTAAGCATGATGTTAATATAATTATTATATATATAATAATTAACTTATTTTAAATTGGAAATAATTAAAAAATGTAAGTTATAAAATTGCAGAACGTAAGTTTTTAATAAATATGGAATCAATGAATAAAAAGCTAATAATTAACCAACATTATTTTGACTACTGATTGGAAATGTCTGAAATTATGGTAAGAATAAGTAACTATCATTTTTAACCATCGGAAGTTAATATAATTATTTTTATAATAGTTAACGTGAGTAATATAAAATTGTAAGCCATCATAAGTTAATATAATTATTATAGTTATAATAATTATCGTATTAAAAAAAGGTAAGTTATACAAATCCAAAGCGTAAGTTTTTAATATAGGTAATTTATAGAAATGCAAAGAGTAAGTTTTTGAAAATTGGAAATAATTCAAAAAGGTAAGTTATACAAGTATACACCCAATTTTGAAAAAATAATTATGGTAAGAATAATTATACACCCAATTTCGATAAAAGTTAACCCTTCTTATTATAATTATAATTATAATAGCCTATTACAATTAAATATACTATAATTATTCTCAAAAATTGTACAATAATGTATTTTATAAAGAAATCTTTCGAAATTTGTAAAACAATGATGTTTTTTACCTTAAAATAATATAATCTCTATATTTTATTGCATCTCATTTTTATCATTGATAAATGATTTGAATTTAGTAACATAAAAATGACTCGTGCAACACACGGGTGTGATACTAGTTTAATATTATCCAAAATGGTCTTTTCTTATCACATTAGTGATTTTAATTCTAAATGAAGTTGTATAGATTTAGATACATTTTATTTTTCTATATCAATATTTGTTTAGATTCTTCAAGTTCATGGATTATTCTAACATCAATAATCGATTATAAATAGACTGAAATAATTAAAAGTATAAAACACAAAAAAATATCATGACTTCAAACAAAAGAGTTCAAAAACACATGGATAAAATAGATTCAATTAGTATGAAAATAAAATAAAATTGTTTTCAAAAATAAAAAATCCAAATTCACATTTGATATGTTTCACAAAAAAACTTATTTTCTTAAAAATTAAAAAAATCACATTTATTTTACAACTGAACTTTACTGGAATTGTCAAACGATTTTATTTTAAAAATGTAAAAGATGAATTATAATTGCAATTTTTTCACATAAAAATTTATAGCTAAATTCATATTGTATGACTTAGATATCCTTTATATATAAAAATAAGATTTAAATCTCTAGAAAGCCGACATGTTGTATATATTATTTATGTGGCGTTTTTTGAATACAATTTAGAAACAAATGTGTCACCATGACTTCTTATGTTTACACAAGCATTCCTTACTGTTTCACCATCATTGAAAAATTTTAAATATGGAATAAAGATCTTCATTTTTATTAGAGTATTCTTTCTTAATATTATATTTTTTACTTCATTTATAATAATACTTTGAGTAAGTTTCGTATTTTTTATGATATTTCGAAATGAAGATAGTTTTTACTCTATTTATTTAAACATTGATGTAAAATAAAAATGTAATTATGTGAGGTACCCGATAGTTGTTTCTCAAAATAAAGGGTATCTCAAAGTATATTTTAAAAATGTGAACTACTCTACAAATAGTTTCTCAAAATAGGGAGTATCAAGGAGCAAATCTCTACTAAATTACGGACGCTTCTTAATTTGTTCAAAACTACCAACGCAAAGCCTCTCTCTCTCTCTCTTTTCTATTTCGAAACTAGTTTATACCTAACCTTGAAATTGAAGCTCCACCCAACCAAAACTCGACGGATTGCCACCCCTATTTCCATATCCCCAACTCCTTGAGATGTGAAAGAAAAGTTTTCACTGTTGAATAGTCTCTAGATTCCTATAAATGTATGATCCTGGCATGTAGAGAAGATCACACATTAAAGAATTACATAAAAAATTCTATAAAAGAAGAAATGACATGACTATATTTTTTTATCAATTAAATGAGGAAAATAGAAAAAATAAATTAATAAAGTTTGACCATGTAAATGCTTAACACGCAACTTATTTTGGGACGGAGGGAGTAAATAATTCAAGTAGATTAACCTCTATAAACAACCAAGTTAAACAGCCAAGGCAAACTGCCAATTCAAAGAGTAAACCCAACCAACAAACAGCTAACAATGACTTTGCCAAATATCCCCAAAAACATTTGGGACTTGAGAGTTTCCCTTGGGGGTCTTCAATCAAGCCTTCTCAAAAGGTACTCAACTTCAACTAGCTTGGTTAGAGGGATGACCCATTCTCCATAAAGCCGAGAGAGCAACGACGGGTCAATCTTGCAGTTTGATACCGCGCCGCCACCATTAACGGTAACCTCTTTGCTGAACTCCATGCCTTTCTTCTCAACCCTCTTCTTCACCATCTCTTCAACAGCTTCAAATGTCAAAAGCTTCATCAGAGCTTCCCTATCCTGCACATGACTTTACATTGTTTGAAATCATATTATTTGAGAGATTGAATTCAAAGTTTAGTCCAATTATCTTGATTTCAAAATTCCAGCAATAGACCTTAGACAGCGTTCCGTTCAACTTATTTTTTCCTGCTTATCACTTATTCTTATTATAACCAGATCAGATCAAAAACAGCTTTAATTATAACTGCAATTAGATCAGATGTTCAAAAAATCAAATTAGATCAAATCAGATCAGGCGAACGGAACGCAGTCCAAATTCCAGTTACCAGTTTCTAACTAAATTCTATTTTGACTTTATACGGAGTAGTATATTTAATCTAGGTTCCAGAGGTCTCAGGATCTAGACTCCAAGGAAAAAGAAAGAGAGCCCAAGTCACAATGTCCCAATGATGAATTTTATCATCAAAGAAAGACATATAAAGACACTCGAATTAGACTAACAGATGGATTGAACTCGTGTTTGTTATGGTCTAGCTGAATGATGTTTGTTTTCCATTTGATTTTGAGGTGATCCGTTCGAGAATACCTGGGCAATAATAGCAGGCGTATAATCATGAGGAGCTTCCCTGAACTTAACCTCGGCAACAAATTTCCCATAATGTATCCTCCTAGACAGTGCCTGCATCCATCCAAACATAAACAAAAGAACATTTTTTTCCCTTTCAAACAGCTCATTCGACCATTTCAGCGCTTACCAAACAGGCCCTTAGTTTCTTACCTGCAAGCAATGTATGTCAGCGGCAGCAGTGGGCACATAGTTACCGTCGTCACCCTCAACCGCAAGAAGCGGCAGCAACTGATTCAAATACAGATCCCACACTTTTTCATTGACATTCACAGAATCTGCCACTGGATGCAAGAACTACTACTGTGTCATTAGTTCAAGAAACAAGAACCTAGTATAATTCCAGCACTGTTGGGGGTCTGGGGTCAAGATGCACGTAGTCTTATAAACACATCGACTGTTTCAGTTAGACCCTAGATGCATTGCTGCATTTACTATCCAAAAACTTCATAGGAATTGAGAAGCAAGAAAAGTTTAATTTGTCATTATGTTCCCGAGAACTAAACCATTGGCAATACTAACTCTTTTAGCTCCATTAGTTGAAGAAACAATATTCTTAAGTCGTAACTCCCTTTGTGTTCCCCCTACCAAATAAATTCTCATTTTTTTCTTTTACTGATGGCAGTTGTCATACAAAGACTTTAACACCCCTGTTTTTGCGAGCATGAAAGAGTAAAGTAGGGACAAATTTCAAAAGTAAACAAATAATATTAGCTATCCTAATTATGCTGCAATTCAAAGTGGGAACATAAGTACTAGAAGGAGGGAATAGATATAAGCATTTATACCTGTGTATGCTCTCTAGATGGCACTAATGGTGATGGGATGTCATTGGGGAAGAAGGGATTTTCCTCTGGGGATTTATATCTTCCGACCTGTTAAGGTAAACCTCAATCAATATAAGGTCCTAAGGTCTACCTGACTACTCAAATACTCCGTATTAGATTTCCAGACGTTCAATGAGTGCAAGGGAATATTGTATCGTCTTCAACACTACAAAGCTTAATCTTTTCTATTTTCTTTGTTTCAGGACTTCAAATGTTTTCATGTTTTTTAGCAAGGTGCAAACTACGGAGTATTAGAAATCATCAAATATAGTTATGTTTTAAAAATTAAATGGTTACTTTAACTAAATTTAACCCATCAAACTTGTTTGGGGTAAATTTAATGGTTCATCTTTTCTTTTTGAGATGTCTAAAATTACTTGTCAAGATAATCTATTTGGATGATAAAATTTTTGAGAATTACTAAAAAGATACAGTATTATTGTTCCGGATATTTGGTTATATATTGAAACAACAAACATCAAGTAATTAATTTGGCCATAAAAATTAAATTTGAGGTATCCTCTAATGGAAATCTTATTATTCCTAGTGCAGATGAGAATAGCATCAGAAAGAGAAGAAATTGCACCTTCGATTGAAGAGCTTCGGTTTCTCTGACGATGTACTCGAACAAGGAACCGGACCACATCGGAACCCGGGAAGCAGGGGAAGAAGGCGATGACTGTTCATCGTACAGCGGCGAATTGGTCGGGAATTTGGCTCTCTCGATGAGGCAGAAAACGATGGTGTCCTCCTGTCGGACCAGGCTCTTCCGGACTGATTCCAGAGTCGGGAAACCGCCGTCTCCGACGCCGGTACTGGAGGCCATTTGATCAAAAACGTGAGGAAAAACAGCATAAGAGCGATGGAGAGAAACAGTGCGTCGTCAAGACTTTTGCAGAAGAATATGAAGACTTTCAATTCTCTTCCAACGCGAGAACAATGGTAACTTGGAAAGTGATGAACTGATGATCAAAATTATTTTAATCCACTTCCTACAAAAATTAAATTTATCTTTTTCTTTTATAGGAAGAAAAGTTAAAAGAAAAAATCAGCTTATATATAGACACACAAACATTAACTGTTTGCGTTTTACACAGACATCAAGTGTCTGTAAGAGACATTTGATGCAGATGTGAGATGTCTATGTATGTCATATATTTGATGTACACTTGGTATACAGAAGTTGAGGTATATTCCTAGTCTTACTATATACTGATGGGTGTATTTCACCCATGACCGGTCAAAGGTCAGGACCGGATAGTTGACCGGTCAAAGAAGTCGAACTCAAAAGAGCGATCTGGATCGTCGGCAAAATGATGACTGGTTGACCGCGAAGTTGACCGGTGTACTTCGGTATCATATGGCCAGTTTTATGAAATGGTAGTCCTCGGTTAAGGCTTCAGTCAATTTGCCAACCTTCGAGAACCAACCGGTGTACTTTCACAAGATTGATGGGTGTCGGCAGGGAGAATCCAAGAGAGACTTGGACTGTAGTGGTTGGAATTGCAGAGATGCCGAAGGAACATTTCCAAGCCAGACCACGACAAGGGTAGTGATTCCCCTCACAAGGCGACAGGACACCTCAAGGACGAAACCAGTCAGGTCACACCACGCCAGCTGCATGCCCCCACGTGGGCACACGTGGTCCTGCCCCCTAGCTTAGTATATATACCACTTGTGACCCTCGAAGAAGGGATCCGAATTCACTCTCTCTAAACTCCCTTGTAAAAGTGACCGTGCATTCTCTGTTTTAATATAATTCGGGCTACAGATGTTCCACCTAAAGTCCTACCGGTCATTCTGAGTGTTTTTACTTTCTTTACTTTACTGAATCGTGCCAACTATTCTAGACCCGGTCTAGTATAGTTTGACCGGTCAAGTAATTTACACCATCATTTTTGGCGCCGACCGTGGGACCGTTAAGGTTTTTTCTTTTCTAAACACAAACCTACCCACAAAAACACCACTCAAGATGTCTTCCAGCCAGCAAATCAACGCCACCACTGCTCAGGTGCAGGCCACCGCTGAAGGTACCAGCATCCCCATGGCTGTTACCCTGCCGACCGTTTCTGCTCCAGTTTTGCCGTTGGGACTAAGCTCGGTCCCAACACCTAGCATGGTCAGCCCATTCACGGCCCCCGTCCCTTCCGCCGGGCCAAGGGTCACCTTTCCACCAAGCATGACCCAGTTCATGAATGACCCAGCCAACTTACAAGCCATCCAGGGCTTTGGCCAGGTCATGGCCATGTGCCAACAGAATGGGGGAATGCCTTTCCTCCCTGGTATGTTTCCGTTCGCTCTTTCAGGCGCGGGAACCATGCCCCTACAAGCTCCAATGGCGGTGTCTCCCTTCCAAACGCCAGTGCCGCAACCATCACCTTTCCAGCCGCAGCTAGTCAGCGCTGTGGCCCCCATCAACTTGACTGGTGCGCTTAACGCCGCAGGGCCATCGCGTCCCCCGCAAGGTACGAATTCGCTAATCACTCCGGATGGTCACTGCGTCTCGGTTGAAAGCGGAGACGACGAGTGGGACATTCCAAGGACCCACAAGAAAAAGAAGGGAAAAACCATCCGACCCGCCACCTCCCGAAACTCCGCCTTCGAAAGGCTGGGGGATAGGGAGGAGGGCCAGAGAAAATCAGCCAAGCTGAGGCTGGGGCAGAGCGTGGCCCATGTCAGCGCGTTCGCCCGGTTAGGTGAGATGAGGGAGGCTGAGCCTGCCCGCACCCTACGCTCCCGGTCAAACCGACAGGAGCCAGCCAGGACGAGGGCCTCTCGCCAGGAAGAAGAAGCAAAAAGCCAGTCTAGGGTGCCGGTGGCTAATCGGTTAACCACCCCCAATGATCGCGTCCAACAGATGGAGGCAAAGTTGGAGAGGCTGGATAAGAAGGTTGGGGAGAAGAATGACCGGGACAAACCCCTCAGGGGGTCCCCGTTCACTACAAGGGTCCATCTGACACCTTTCCCGCGAAAGGTTAAGATAGACGCCCCAAGAAATCCAGAAATCCACCTGGATTCCTTCAATCAGAGTGCAACCATGAACGGTTGCACAGATGAAGAAAAGTGCCTCTTTTTCTTCCAGACCTTGCGGAATCGAGCCACCGAGTGGTTCAACAAGCTTCGCCCGGGAAGCATTGACTCATTTAGCGACTTGGCCTCGAAGTTCAAGGCCAAGTTCCAGGAGAACTGTACCAAGAGAAAGAAATTCACCTATCTTAGTACAGCCGGGCAGAGGGAATCTGAGAACCTCACCCAATTCCTTACCCGGTGGAAGGAGGAGGTAGACAAGGTTGAGGAGATGGATGACAAGACAGTGTTGTCCCTCCTCCTGAGTGGTTTGCGAGCTGGGGAACTTTACAATGAGTTCTGCCGGAAACCCCCGGCCACGTATCAGGAAGCGTACCATACTGCATGGGAGTTCGCCGAGGCTGAGACTCAACTCCCGGCGAAGAAAGAAGCCGAGCATAGTTACAAGCCCAAGCCGGTGCAAGTCAAGAAGGAAGAAGTGCCGGTACCCAGCCGGCCAAGGCACCACTATGACCCGGTAGTCCGAGTGGTCAATTCAGAAAAATGCCAGGAGATCAGGAAAGCACCGGTCAATCCTCCGGACAATCCTACCGGTCAATCTGGGCGTCAGTGGTCGGGCACCTATTGTTCATACCACAGGTCAGATTCCCATAGCACTTCCGAATGCAAGAGTGTTAAGGGGGTAATCCGGCAGATGATAGACAGCGGAGAACTGGGCAAGGATTATCTGCAGAAAGCCCAGGAGAAGAACCATCAATGGGTAAGGCCAACGACCCAGGGAAATGACCGGGACAATGACCGGCGGAGGAATAACCGGCAGAGGGAGCAACAGCCTGCCCCTGACAAAGAGCATATTGGGATGATCTTTGGCGGACCTGAGGGCGGAGATTCAGCCGCGCAGCGAAAAAACTGGGTTCGCAGCATTTACGTGGGAGAGGTAAGTGCCGAACCGGCCAGGCGTAAGTACCCTAAGAGGGAGCCAATAGTCTTCACTGACCGGGACCTCCCTCCTACCGGTGAAGATCACAATGATCCATTGGTCATTACCATGGACATCAATGGGGTGGACGTCGCACGGGTACTTGTTGACACCGGCACCAGTGTCAACATCCTATACCTGGAGACTTTCCGAAAACTCAGGTTGTGTCGGACACAACTTGAACCCCTCAAAACTCCTCTCTCAGGTTTCACGGGAGACACAGTGGAAGCTGAGGGGTCCATAGTTCTACCGGTCGAACTAGGATCGGGCGAAAAGACCGTGTGGAAGAAGATGCGGTTCATTGTTGTGGACATCAAATGCGTCCACAACGCCATCCTTGGAAGGCCTGGCATCAACAAGGTTGGGGCGGTGATTTCCATGCCTCACCTATGCATGAGGTTCCACACTCCAGGCGGTGTGGGAGAAGTGAGGGGCGACCAGAGGAATGCCCGGGAGTGCTATGCCCGGGCGGTTAAAAAGATGACTAAGGGGGTCAACGTCATCTCCCGGAGATCGCGAAGGGCGAAACCCGGGAGAAGCTGGAACCTGAAGCGGAAACGGTGGAGATCGAACTCCACCCGGGTGATTCATCAAGGATGGTCCGAATTGGGGCGAACCTCCCTGAAGATCTCAAGGCAGAGATCACGCGGGTCCTCCAAGAGTACGCGGGCATATTCGCCTGGAGCGTGGCGGATATGCCCGGGATAGACCGCTCAATCATCTGCCATCGGCTGGCAGTGAGAGATGGAAGTCGACCGGTACGCCAGAAGAAAAGGTACCTGGCCAGTGACCGGCGAGATTTCGTCAAGAAGGAGGTGAAGGACCTCCTCAGTGTCGGCCACATCCGGGAGGTCAAATACCCGGATTGGCTGGCCAACGTGGTCCTTGCTCCCAAGGGGGACACATGGAGAATGTGTGTGGACTACACGGACTTGAACAAGGCATGTCCGATGGATTCATACCCCCTCCCCAGTCCTGATCAAATGGTGGACGAAACTGCGGGGTGCGAACTCTTAAGTTTCATGGATGCCTTCAAGGGCTACCACCAAATATACATGGCCAAGGAGGATGAAGAGAAGACGTCATTCCTCACACCCGAAGGAACCTACTGTTACCGGGTAATGGCGTTTCGCTTGAAGAATTCGGGGGCGACCTACCAGCGCATGGTGAACAAGCTCTTCAAGCCACTGCTGGGAAACACCATGGAGGCATACGTCGACGACATGCTAATCAAAAGCCAGGTATCTCTCAATCACCCGGCTGATATGCGCGCCACATTCGATATCATGGCAAGATACAACCTCCGGTTGAATCCCAAGAAGTGTGTCTTCGCGGTTCGTACCGGGAAGTTCTTGGGGTTCATGGTGACCAAGAGAGGAATAGAGCCCAACCCATAAAAAATCCGGGCTATCACTGAAATGCAGGCCCCCACATCTGTGAGGGATGTTCAAAAGCTGACCGGTCGTCTAGCGGCCCTCAGCCGGTTTCTTTCCCGGTCAGCTGAGAGGTCCCTGCCTTTCTTTAAAGTCCTGAAGAAGGCCAACACTTTTGCATGGGACGAAGAGTGCCAGAGGGCATTCGACGAGCTGAAAGAATACCTAGTGTCAGATATTGTATTGTCTAAACCCCAGCCGGGTGAAACTCTGTATCTGTACCTGGGAATTTCCCCAAATGCTGTAAGCTCTGTTTTAATAAGAGATGATGGGGCGCAAAAGCCTATTTATTATGTGAGCAAAGCACTAAACGGAGCAGAAAGTAGATACACAGCAATGGAGAAGACAGCCTACGCGCTTTTCATCTCCGCAAAAAAGTTAACATCTTACTTCCAAGCTCACCCGGTAGAAGTCTTGACTGACCAACCGCTGGGTGCAGTGTTGCGAAATTCAACATCCTCCGGGAGGATGGTGAAGTGGGCGATGATGTTAACTCAATTCAACATTGAGTACCGGCCAAGGTCAGCGATCAAAGGACAGGCCCTTGCAGATTTCTTGGTAGAAATGACCGGTCTAACTCCAGACCTACCGGTCAACAAACCCGCCGAACAATAGTGGGAGATGGCAGTAGATGGGGCGTCTGGCCCTAAGGGGTACGGGGGTGGTGTAGTGTTTACCACCCCAGAGGGTTTCAAGATCTACCATGCAATCATCTTCAACTTCATGCTGACAAACAACGAGGCAGAATACAAAGCTCTGGCTGGAGGGCTCAGACTTGCCCAAGCCCTGAAGATCGACCGGGTCAGTATCAAATCTGATTCGAGTTTGATCGTTGGACAAGTGACCGGTATCATGGAAGCCAGAGAAGGGCGAATGGCGCAGTACAAGGACCTGGTGCTTGCCTTGTTGAAAGGTTTCGAGGAATTCAAGATCGCCCAAATCCCCCGGGCGGAAAAAGCGGATGCAGACCTTCTCTCGAAGTTGACGCAGTACGCTCCCGAGCATGTTTCAAAACTTGCCCGGGTGGAAATTCTCGACCGTGCCAGCATCGAGAAATTGGAAGTAGCCGCCATAACAGGAGCAGACCAACCTGACCGGTCAAACTTGGTCGGAGCGGATGACCACTGGATGTATGATCTGATGGAATACCTGATGGACGGAACCTTGCCAGAACAGGATGACCGGGCAAGAAAGGTGAAGCTCAGGGCACCCCGGTTTCAAGTCCTTGATGGGAAGCTGTACAAAAGGGCATTCGGGGGGCCACTCTTGAGGTGCCTAACCAATCGGGAAGCTGAACGGGTCATGGCAGAAGTCCATGAAGGTGTATGCGCGGCGCATCAAATGTCCCGCACTCTTTCCCAGCGCATCATCTTGTTGGGGTATTACTGGCCAACGATTGTCCAGGATTGCGAGAGGTACGTCCAGATGTGCAGAACATGCCAAGTATTCTACAAGTATCCCGGTAGACCGACTACCTACTATCACCCCGTATCGAATGTCATCCCTTTCGCTAGATTCGGGGTGGATATCATTGGGGCATTCCTAATAGCCCAGGGGAGAAAGAAGTTCGTAATCGTAGCCATCGATTACTTCACCAAATGGATCGAGGCCGAAGCGTTGGCCAACATCACCATGCAACAATGCAAAAAATTCATTTGGAAGAACATCATCACAAGATTTGGGGCTCCCATGAACCTAATCACCGACAACGGCCCACAATTCCGAAATCCAAGATTCACCGAATACTTGGAGGGCTTTGGAATTAAGCACAACCGTTCTTCGGTGGCCTACCCCCAAGGAAATGGCCAAGTGGAAAATGCCAACCGAACAATTGTGGATGGCCTAAAGAAACGGCTGGGAGAAGCAGGAAACAAGTGGCTGGAGGAACTCCCACATATCATCTGGGCGTTCCGAGTAACACCCAGGAGGGCTCATGGGGAAACTCCATTTTCCCTAACCTATGGGTGTGAAGCAAGGTTGCCCATCGAAGCTGAATTCCCAACGTTTCGGGAATCAAATTATCAACCCCAGCAGAATGAGGAGGATCACTTGGCCGAACTCAACTTGGTCGAAGAGCGGAGAATGGCCGCGGAAGTTAAAATGAGCACATATCAACAAGTCGTGAAGAAGTACCACGACAACAAGGTTGGACCACGATACTTCCAAGTTGGAGATGAAGTCCTACGAAGAAGAGAGGCTAGTAGACCGGGTGATGGAGGAAAACTGGCCAAAAACTGGGAAGGCCCGTACCGGGTGAGAGCTATTGTCCGCCCGGGAACCTACCGGTTAGAAAATCTAGAGGGACACCCGGTAGAAAGAACCTGGAACTCCCACCATCTTCGCAAATTCTACAAATGATTGTAATACTAGGCAAGGCCTACTTCATTATCAATCAAACCGATGACATTCAATACTCTACATGGTAGCAGCAGAATTGATAGGTCGAACCTATCCTAGGAGGGCTTCCCGGGTGGATCGGATCCACTCGGATAAGCCAACTGAGACACAGGCCCGGACCTGGCACGCTGGTTACTACACCGGTCTTGCTCAGTATAATAGAAAAAATAT
>OOIL02006791.1:723243-739191 GCA_900332095.2 Cuscuta campestris | reverse complement strand
CGATCGCTGAAAGGTCGGCCATCTCGTCTAGCTGCCGGGCCGTCAGTTCCTTAAGCTCCCGGTTATGGGCCTCAGATCGCTTCAACTTCTCTTCCAGCTGAGCCAGCCGGGAGGAGGAATCTTCGGTGAGTTGCTCCAGGGTGTCGGGCCTAACTTCGCCCATCTACATATTGGAAAGTGTACCGGTTAGTACAATGATCGAGTGACAAATTCAAGAGAGCATACCGGATAAGTGTTACCTCTTTCAATTTAAGGGTCAATTTGACCCAGAGCTCTTCCAGCGACTCTTCCGCCGGGGGGTTTTCTCCCCTTCTCTTCTTGACCGATGGATGGGTGGTGGCCGCATGCTTCACTCTCTTTTTCCCTTTTCCCTTGTTGGGGGAGGGATTCACCGGTGCCTTGCCAGTCTGGGCAGATCCCCCGGTCAAAGGGGCTTCCTCCTCGGAATGAACTTCAATTGTCTCTTTCTGGACCGGGACAGTTTTGGGGGCAGAGGAAGAAGAACCACCGGTTGTCTTCGGCATGTTGAACGCCCTGAAATTCATGTCTGCAAAACAAGCAAAAACATAAATGTTTGAACTTCGACCGGTATAACAAAAGCAAGAAGAAAGAGGAAGGAAAGATACCAGGGTGGCTGGGGCCCCCGGCCTCTGCAGTGTTGCCCGGGGCGGGTACCCCGTGCCCGCTGCTTCATGAGCCATAGGGGTACCCTGGCCACCCGGTTGGATCCGCCAGATCCAAGCCCCGTAATGAAACATTTGCCCGGTGAACGGGTCCCCTCGGAGAAGCTTCTCTAAACTCTCTTCCAAGTCTGGGGCGGTGGCCGGCTCGGTAAATTGCGGCTTCAGGATGTGGTCATTCCATGGTATGCCGGCCAAAGGAGAAACCGTAGGAAATTTTATGAAAACGAATTTTTCCTTCCACTGCCGGTTGCTTTGTGGAAGGTCAGAAATGAATTGGCGACCGTTACGGCCTTTGAAATAGACATAGTCGTCGCAACCCGACTTATCGGGAAGAACTTCAAACAAGTAGAGGAAAAAACGAAGGGAAGGGTCAATTTTGAGATGGGTGCAGATATTTATAAAGGCATTAAGGAAACGGTGGGCATTGGGCGTAATTTGCCCGGGGAGGATCTTGAAACAGTGGCACAACTCGACCAGGAGGGGGCGAAGGGGGAAGACAGTGCCACTCTCCAGGGAAATGATATGGAACCCTACCCTATCATCCCGGTGAGGCTCGATGATGTTGGGCCAGTTGGGGTCGTATTCAAGGACATACCCCTCCGGGAGGTTCCTTCGGGCCTTATTCTGGGCGATCTTGGAAACATGGGGGTAGATGTCTGAAGGGTAACTGGTAGGAAGAGGAAAATAACCGGTCGTTTCCAACCGGTCCACCCATGCCTCATATGATTCGTTATCAGGGTCATAGGGGGCCGGCTCGTCTTCGACCGGTTCACCCCCCTCTTGAAAGATCTGACCGGGCATCTGATTTACTGGCCGCGGGTCCGGAACATTGGGGTTGGGAATCGATCGGGGACCAAGAGCTGGTGAGGGTGACCCGGTCGATGAAGAGGAAGAAAGAGATTCCTCAGATGCGCGGGCATCTGAGGCGGAAATATCCTGACTATCAGGAGAAGACATCTACCGGAAAAAGAAATAAAGACTGAAGAAAAACTAATAAGGGAAGGAAGAAAGCTTACTTGACTCGAAGGGCTAGGAAGCGAGAAAGAGGAGATTGACCGGTGAAACTCGGGAGACGCGCGAAGAAGAAGTGAGGAAGGCAAGGGGGTTGGAGGCCTTTATATAGGCGAGGAGAAAGGAGAAGGAGGCGACGTGGCCTCACCAGGGCGCGCCGCGTCAAGCGGCGCCATCATTGCGCCTGGGGAGGCGAAAGGGCGCAGGTCTGACGCTGTTCAGCAGGCCGCACGTGTCATAACTGACACTTCAAATTTTGAATTCAAAAATTTTGAGCGGGAAAAGCCAAAATTCGAATTTAAAAGTCCTGTTTCAAATTTTTTACTTCCCACTTATGACAAAATCGCATAACTGAGAAGTGGAGGGCTTATTGATGGGTGTATTTCACCCATGACCGGTCAAAGGTCAGGACCGGATAGTTGACCGGTCAAAGAAGTCGAACTCAAAAGAGCGATCTGGATCGTCGGCAAAATGATGACTGGTTGACCGCGAAGTTGACCGGTGTACTTCGGATAGTATACCGGTCAAAATACTTTACCATCAGGAGCCAATTCCGAAGTCAGTTAAACCCAACCTTCGAGAACCAACCGGTGTACTTTCACAAGATTGATGGGTGTCGGCAGGGAGAATCCAAGAGAGACTTGGACTGTAGTGGTTGGAATTGCNACCACGCCAGCTGCATGCCCCCACGTGGGCACACGTGGTCCTGCCCCCCCCCCCTAGCTTAGTATATATACCACTTGTGACCCTCGAAGAAGGGATCCGAATTCACTCTCTCTAAACTCCCTTGTAAAAGTGACCGTGCATTCTCTGTTTTAATATAATTCGGGCTACAGGTGTTCCACCTAAAGTCCTACCGGTCATTCTGAGTGTTTTTACTTTCTTTACTTTACTGAATCGTGCCAACTATTCTAGACCCGGTCTAGTATAGTTTGACCGGTCAAGTAATTTACACCATCATATACAAAGCAAAAAGAGTTGGCTACAGTGTTACCGCCAAAACACTGTAGTAATGTAGTCGAGAAAATGCAACGAATATTCTATTTAAGGAAATTTTCCAAATTATTTGAAGTATGTTGCAATGTTTAAATTTTTGTTTTTATGAACTGGGTCATTTTTGATGTATTAATAATAATGATATTTTAATATTATTTATTCCGTTTCTCTTTATCAGTAATTTATTTTATAGAAATGTTATCTTTGTCCTTAGAAATTCCTTACGTATTTAGAAGAATTTTTTTCTTATGAATAAACTCTAAATTCAATTTTAATTAATGACAAATCTAATAATGAAATGCTCCCCGTGCATCGCACGGGTAAGATGCTAGTAAAACCCTGATGGACAATAAATCCACCAAATGATCCGATTCAGAAAGCGGATTGTAAGAATTTAATTAAGAAAGAGAATTCGAGAGTTGAGTATGTATTCTCAGCCTCCCCTTTCTTCCTTCGGGTCTTCTCTATTTATACATGAGTTCTAGACAATTAAGGTAATGCATAATCAGTGGAGTCTATCCCGTTAATGGCGCAATCCCCGTTATCCAGCTTCGTCTCCGCCATTCGGTTCCGTCTCCTTCTCGGGATTGACTCTGCCAGCTGTTCCTGGACTGGAAGTGACTGGGCTTAGCCCTATGGACCGGCCCAAGCCTTGATATCCTCCAAGTGCTTGACCCAAATTGTTTGGATGATTCATTTGGGCCGCCCGTTGGATATTGGCCCATCAAACCCAAAGGTAAAATATACTCTCCAATCTCCCCTCCCTTTTTTGTGTTTAAAGCGTTCACAAGACATAACTTTCTAAATAAGAGTAAAAAACTTTAAAAATGCCAAAATAGGAATAATAGGTTTTTAATACTAAAATAGGGTTCACAGTGCATTGTTACACTATCAAACTCATCACATCGTCAACCTGCCACAATATGACCACCACATTGTCACTCGTCACCGCCGACCACCAAAGTGTTATCGCGGATCACCGATGATTGACTGATCACACTGACATATTACGATATTATGGAGTATTACTTTGTCAACGTGTACCCTTACACCACATTGTCATTATATTTCTATTTTGGTCTTAAAAGGTTTAGCACCCCTATTTTGATATTTTCAAACTTTTTTATTCCTATCCAGGTAGATTTATTCATTTAAAATGGGGCAAACTTTCACCCCACCTCATTCCTTGCCAATTATTATTCTTTTCTTTTTCGCCCAATTCCAAAACACCTACAATGCTATCACCATCTCGTATCGTCCCTTCACCTTTTTTTTACATTATTCCGTATTTTTTTAATAAAAAACGTATATAAATAAAAATGAAATATATATATATATATATATATACATATATATATATATATAATTAAAATAGAAATACTAATAACGACACTCTTTGTTAAAAAACACAAAAATAAAATAAATAATACAACATTGGTGGGAGAATTATTCTTTAAGAGTGAAATGAGAGAGATGAGAAAAAATTGAAAAGGACGGTGAGACGAGATTGAATGTAGGATATATTATAGGTAGAGAAGAGATGAATTTATAGAGTTGAAATTAAAAAAAATTAAAACCAAATCCCTGCACGTCGAGAGGCTACAATGGATGTAGGGGTGGACACGGTACCGGTACGAAGGGGTGGCGGTACCAGAACCGGCGGTTCCGGAACCGTACCGTATTCACCCCTAACTGGATGTGCCGCACCGTCCTCGCTTGCGCCGCAGGACCGGCGACACGCCTGGTGCCTGGCATGCGCTGCAAGTTCCTTTATGCGCCGCAACTTCATTTTGATAAACATGCATCATAAAATGAAAATAATACTCCCTCCGTCCCTAATTAATAAACTCCCTTTTTGACTTTTTGAAGATTTAAGGGATGGATATTTTTGTGTTGACTTTCCAAAAATGCCCTTGATGTGATGTGTAAAAGTAAGATGTGATAGGTAAATTATTAGTAAAAAGGTATGATGTGATAGGTAAGGTATGAAAAAGTAAGGGGTAAAAGGGGTTTTTAAGAGAAAAAAGAAGTTTATTTGGGGACAAAGAAAAAACGAAAGTGGATATTTATTTAGAGACAGAGAGAGTATATAGACAAAGCCATAAATAATTTCTTAATGTTCCTAGCTACTTGGGTCTAAGCTCAAAGCCCTCAACAATGAGTCCTCCCTTAAGATGCCCACCTTTAACCTCCCTCACACACATCTCAACCTCCTTGTCTTGATCATTCCCATCGTCGTTATAAAACTCTCCCAACTCAATCTCGAGCCACCCATCCCCACGCTCGCGAACAACACACTCTTGTCCCTCTTCAAGCCGCGACCTTAAAATCTCCATCCTGTTCTGCAAGAAAACGCGTTCCAATAGCGCTTGTTTTGCGTCCGGCTTGCGACGCAAGTACGCAATTTTGTGCGACTCGTAACCCCCGACTTTGATTGTTATCTCGGAGGGTAGGGAGTCCAAGCCGAATGCCCGACCCGCGAGCTTGAAAACGAAGTAGGCCACGTAGGTTGTGTGTGGGGACAACATGCGAGTCTTCATCTTCCCGGTCATTTCTAGCCAGCATATCATTACAAGCTCCACAATTTCCGGAAACCTGCAGGTTAAGAAATAGTACTAATTTTAATGTCATTATAAATACTCATGTATATTACGGAGTCAATCTTTATTTTTTTCCTTTCAATTTGTGTTGTTAGAGTAGGCAATATAATCAAGCACATATCAAGAATGACAATAAAAACAAGATTTTTGACACTAATTGCAACTTGCAATTATTGTTTGATTATACTCTTTCAATTTCTTCTAGTATCTAACTTTAAAGTTAGAATGAAATTATTTTACCTAGAACCAAAGAGGGGCTTCCAGCACCAATAGAGGGCATTACTGGAAAAGGCAATAGAAAGTTCTCTCGCACTCAACGTGTAAGATTTCTTGCTGCTTCCTCTGTCTATCCAAAACGTCTGCATGTATATCAAACAAATTGCTTAATAATCAAACGATAAAATATACTGAGTATCAAACATTAATTAATTACTCACTCAGCTCTTAAAGATTGCCATAATTTGATTTTTTTTGATTAAACTGTAGCATCATTTGATAATAAATTAAATATAATTTAAAATAATTAAATAATACTCCCTCCATCTCGGAGTATTCGTCCAGTTTTGACTTTTGGAACTGTTCATCTAAGCACTTTGACTCATCAAAGCACTTTGACTCATCAAATTCTCTCAATGTGTAAGCCTAAATATAGTCAAGTGTGATCTTGTTTGATTTGTTTTAACATATACTCCGTAGATTATTAATATATAATTTCTATAATTTTTTAATATACAAATTACAAGATAAAATGGATTAAAGAAGTGTATTGGATGGTGTGTAAAAATGAAAGTGGACAAATACTTTGGGACGGAGGTAGTATAAAAATTTGATATTTCAAAATTATATTTTAAAATAAACCCAATTTTACTAAATTTAGAATATAACTAAATATCTTTTTTCCATAATTCACTGTCAAATGGTGTCATAGTTTGACCAAAAAAAATCAAACTGTGTCAAATGCTCTAGGGAGGGAGGGAGTAATTAGTACTACTACCTTATGGCCTCCGTCAATGAGAATGGGGCTCAAAAGCTTGACAAACAACTCTTTCTTGGACCGGAATACCCTCACGGGGGGAGACACTGACCGGAGCAAAATCTCCGGGTAATCGGACGGCAGAAACGCATCCCACAGCAGCTCTGACTCCACGGCGCTGCGGAAGGCGGTTGACACCAGCGACGACCGGCAGGCCAGGTGGGGCGGGACCCGGGACAGGATTTCGACCATGCAGTCTTCCGGCATGAGCTCCATATAATAATAATAGCTTAATTAATTGCAGGCTCGTTTAAATTACTAATTAATTATATTGATTCATTAATGTATTACTCCGTTCATGAGCTTTTTATGTTGCGGCAGATGAGACGACGATGACGCCATAGGGGTGACAGATGACGACATAAAATAAAAATAAAGGATTATGCTATGTGTACCCCAAGTTTTGTACCCCAATTTGTACCCCGCAGTTTTGCACCGACACTTTGTGTTGGTGTAAAACTAATTTTTGTTAAATGCACCAACATTTGTGTCCGTGTGAATTTTTATTAACGCACCAACACTTGTGTCGGTGTAAACCATCGAAATGTTTGTGCAAACCTGTGGTGTACAAATGTGGTATATTTCTTGGTGTAAGTGTAGCATGGTCCAAAAATAAAAAGACATGTTGCCCATTTTAGGATCTCCACCCGTCAATTATTCGGCTTGGCATTTTTGGTCCACCTGTCAATTCCTAACTCAATGAAAGTATACGTTTTTGAAAAAAGTATCCGACGATAGCTTTTAGCGTTAGCATTTTCAAAATTATTCTATGTCATTAAAATTTTATCCAAAACTTTAGAGCTAATAAAAAATGATACTCCTTCCGTCCTAAAACTTTCTTCCCACTTCCCCTTTTTCTCCATCCTAAAACTACATTCTCATTAGAAAAAAAGATGACAAATGACATTAATACCCTCATGTATTTACACCAATTATTTTCTAACTCTATATTTTGAATGATTGTAAAAAAAATTTCAAAAAATCTTTTTTAAGGGTGGTAAAATTTGAAGTTAAAGCCAAAAATTTAAAAAGAGAAAAGTCAAATTGGAAAGAAACAATTAGGACCGAAGGAGTATTTCCAAATCCCAAATAAGGCGAGTCAAGAGAAAGCGCTCCCAAAATTTTTTAGACTATTAAATGAAAAAACAAGGTTTGTTATATACTCTGTAATAATAAAAATAAGCATTCCAATTCATTTTTACGGTAAACAAGCATTTAATTAATCGCTAATATGTTTCTCTTGTTTCTAAAAATTTTTCTCTTTTCTTTTTTCATTTGTCCACAAACCTTTTTTTATTTCTATTAAAAATTTACTTTTACTTCTTTTAATTGTTAATCTATCTATCACATCACATCTATTCATTATTAAATTACATCATCAAATTCTACTTTAACCTATCATAACCAATGACATTTTTGAAAACTCAATATTAAAATACACTCCTCTTAAATTTCTTAAAACTCAAAATTTCCTATGTTTTCTTGGAGGGATGGAGTATAATTCTTATATAATACGGAGTACTAAAAAGATAATACTTCGTATTACTTTATTATTAATATATAATACATGCATCATTTCATTTTTTTTCTTGAATCTTTTAAACAGTGCAAACCTTCAAACCTTTTTTTATAAGTTCTAATACACATTTTTACAAATTAATGAATAAAACATTATTAATTAAATAAAATTAAACGATAATAATTTATAAAATAGAAAAATTTCATTCAATAAAAAATTAATTAAAAAAAATTAATTAAAAAAATAAAACAAATTATATTTAGTCCTGATCTCGTTTTGTTTTCTCTCGTAATACATACGTTTGGAACCGACGGCTTGCACTTTTTTGGTTCCAGTTGAGTCTCCAAAACCGACTCCGGGTCCTCCACCAAGCTTCGCGTTTCAAACGACGAAATATTCCCGTACGTTCGGAAAAGCCACATCGCGTACTCGTTTGGCTCGAGATCAGATGGAGAGGAACTGAAGAGATTCATGATAAAACAAAACAAAATACTTGAATAATAATTTTTTTTAAAGAAAGATGAGAGATAGAGAGAAATTTGTATTTGTGTTAAATTTTAAAAAAAATTGATTGAATATATAGAGAAGGAAAGAGGAAGAAAGAGTGAGAAAAAGAATTTTTTTAAACTAATGAAACGAGTTCTTCGAGTTCTTTCTAGTTTTTCAAGTTCTTCTAGTTTCTTCTAGTTCATTCCAGTTTCTATCAACTATTTTAATTTTCTTCAAACACTTTCTACACCCCAACTAATTATTCTAAAAATGATATATTTTTATTTTTATTATTTTTTTATTATTATTATTACAACAATTATGTTCATAATTATAGTTTATAAATTATTTTTTTCATCTTACAGTTTTTACGATTCACACTTATTATTTTTTTTCTTCAACTTTTTAATATGAATAATACAATTTTTTATATATTAATCTACACGATAAAACAGGAGATATTTTAAACTATATTAAAAAATATGGATAAAATGGTTATATACAATGCTTTATTAATCTAACTATATATAAGACTCTCACATTTACCTTTATTACTCAAAATTTTCTCATTTTTTTTTTGATTTTTATAAAAAAAATTGAAAATCAAAATAGTTTAGAGCAAAAGACTAAAATAAGAGTAAAACAAAAAAATGTAAAAAAAAGTTCTATTTCTTTATTCCAAAAATAGGAGTTACAATGAAAATAAAACATCAATCATGAAAAAATAGATTTGATTACATTATGTGACATGTGTGATATTTAAAATAAAATCTTCTAATATATAAAATATAATTATAAATATATTATTTATAATAAATACTGCAAAATTAATTGAGGTGCAACGTAACCATAAAATATTTTAAAAATTTAACATTTTGAAATTTATGCTAACTTTATATATATTATAATTATTTTTTTATAAAGTAGTTTTTTTGTGTATGAAAAATAACAATATTTTTTTATTTAAAGGCAATTATTAAGATAATATGATGATGATGATAACAACAACAACAACAATCCCTCCGTTCGACATTGCCTTTTTAAATATGAGTTGACTAATGGCTTGCATTGCCCAAAATACCTCTGCTCCTCCTAAGGTTGTTTTTCGCCTCAACACCACAGACACCCCAATCGCCCCCACCATCCCAACCATCGCCCAGCCCCCACCACCACAACCGTCACCCTAGCCCCGCCATACCTAAAAATTATAAAGCAAGAACCTCCCTCAACCGTAGATCTTCAAGGAGATGAAATCCAATCACCGCACGTAGATCTGATCGGGAAGAAGAAGAATAATAAATGGAAGGGGAGGGGAAGAGAGAGATAGTGAGAAAAGTATATTAGCTAGATAGTAAAGTGAATGTGCTTCTCCCCCTCCTGGAGAGGGGCATTTATACAAAATACAATTGGGCTTCCTAACCGTTAGCATATGGCCTAACGGACCGAGCCCATCAAGATCCAATCGTTCGATTGACGGCGCCAACAATGTGACTAAAAGCTAGGGTGGCTACAAATGTTGGGTGACAATAGGGTGGATAAGACAAGTGTATCATGGTGTCCAATCGTGGGCCCGCTGATTGGACAAGGCATGCAGTCCACCATGCCCTGGTGGGCCTTGACACGTAATTGGCAGCTGAGGTCGAGCACGCATGCTTAGCTGTTAGAGATTGTCTATGGAGGTTCGACCGGGTCGGCCCCGAGTCCGAGTAGGTGTTTTCGGGATGAGCAGGGATATGTATCCAAATGCGGTTATCATCTTGAGACCTTGGTTTCTTCTTAAGTTTCGTTTAGCTAAATGGGGACCCTTAGCTGAGCACGTATGAATAATTTAATCTGATGGGCCTTGTTGGGCCGAATTCCCCCATTTCGGGGTATCCATTAGGGAGAAAGAAGAAAAAGAGGGGGGAGGGGAGAGAACATGATTGCCTGATTTGGTTGAGAAAAGAAAGGGAGAAAGAAGAAAAAGCGGAGGAAGAAGAAACGGAGAAGAAGAAAATCAGGAGAAGAAGAAATAGAAGGGGAGGGGGAAGACAGAGAAAGAACAAAAGAAGGGGAAGGGGGTGGCCAGATTTGACGAGAAAAGATGGGAGAAAGAAGAAAAGAAAAGATGAAGAAAGAGACGAAAAGATGAAGGGGTATTTTAGAAAGAATTATTATGAAAGAGTAAAAAGAGAAGTTTATTACCGGACAAAAAAAGTGTAGAATGGTAAATTCTTTTTCAAAAGGAGAGAGTAATAATAATAATAATAATTTATAACAACAATAATTATTATCAAAATAATATTCCAGTGTATAAAAATACACTAAAATATAAATTTTAAAGTTTTTTTAGGTTTTCCAATTTTTTAAAATTTTTCCAGTTTCTTCTAGTCCTTTTAGTTTTTTTAATTTCTTCCAGTTTTTCAAGTGTCTTCTAATTCCTTCTATTTTTTTCCAACATCCAACTTTTTTTTTCTAGTTCTAAAGAAGACGCTTTAAAGTGTAAGAATGAGCTTTTTGCATGTTTGTGAAACAAAGAAGCCTTCCCCTTTAACAGTCACTCAATTTGATTTCCTGCCTTCACATATTCGTTAGGAGTAATGGGATCACAAATAAACAGTTCACAAAATTTACAAATTTATTTTTTTAACACTTTCATTGAAATAAGAAACACTCAAATAATAAAAAATATATTCATTTTAAAATTCACAAAAGATAAATTTGTTAAGTTTGTGGAGGATATGTTTGTGGCTAGCATTTTCCATTCGTTAGACACTCGGGCGGGTGGGTCTCTTAGATTGAGGATAGCGTGAAAGTAATTTTTTTCAAGAGTTTCCAACCACACATTTAAAATTACTCTTACAATTGAATTGGTTCTCCAGAAATCAAGACAAGGAACGCCGTGTTGGATTCATTCCCCCTTCTCTCTCTTCCCGAGCTCCACTCTCTTCCATGGCGACAACCCACACTCTCAGTCCTCATCCCATAACCTTTCTTAAGCCCTTCCCAAAACCCACAGCTGGAGTCACTCTTCCGCAATCCCGAACTCTGCGTCCATGGCGGACCCGATCTAGGAAACTCCCCCTTCCTTCAGCTTCGGGCATCTGGGGTGCACTCGCCGGCGGCAACTCTTCCCGCGAGGCGGCCGCCGCCATTCTCCGCGGAATGCTTCTCTTCAGGCAGGTGAATTTGTTGGAAATCTCTTCTTTGATTATTCAGTTTGATTAATGATTAATGGTTAGGCAGATTGTTTATATGAGTAATTAGATCCCATTTTTTTGGATGAAGGGAGATGTGATGGGGTCTTTGGTGGAGTTTGACAAAGCTATCAAGCTCAATCCGCGCCATAGAGAATGTGAGATCATATATGCGTTTAATCATTTGTTCTTGAGATTATTGTGAACAATATTTTGGATGTTTTTTTTGCCTAGTTTGTTTAATAAGTAGAAGAGAGTGTATATATAGGAACCAACCCTAGTTCAATTAGGAGGTAAGAATGAACTATTACATAGAAACCCCAACAATATTCTTTATTACTCTCTTCGTCCCACAAAAAGGTATGCAATGGGATCACCATGATTAGTAAGAAAATTAAACTTGTGTGGGTTGAAAGTGGTACTGAGAAGAGAAATAATATGGGTAACTAGAAAATTTTTCATAAATGAAAAGTGGAACCTTTTTTGGACAAACAAAAAGGAAATATGGAATCCTTTTATGAGACGGAGATAATATATTACTCCCTTTATTTGGTCATATTTATGTGGTTCATGTTCATTTTCACTTTTTGGTCATATTTGTGTGGTGCATATTGATTTCCACTTTATGTTATTTTCTAACATCAGTATCAACCACACAATTTTGAATTTCGCCACTTTATCTATGTCCCAAAAATAGTGGGATGGAGGAAGTATCTTATATAAGTAAGGATATTGGTTCAGGATCATACTTTATATGTTTCATGTTGGTGTTTCATTACAGATTGGACTACCTTTTATCTACTGATAAGTCATGAATATTTACTACATTGATAGCATTTGTGAAGTGTCAACTGTTTCTTAAATCCTTACAATGTGTAAGTGTTGATATTGTGACTCCTCTCATTGACATTGCCACTCTATTTAGTTTAGGTGTACTATACTAAAAGCTTGCAGAGTTGAGTGGCGATATCAATGGGAGGAGTGACATTATTGCTTCCCTTGAATGAATCTCATATTGTAAAATGTATGTATGTATCGTAAGCACTTGTGTTAAGTTTTCTATCTCAGTGTTGTTTGGATGTGATTTTGGAAAGGCTAAAAAGTTCTTTCGCACCTTAGAGTGGGAGTGGGATAGGTGCTGGTTTGGTGGCACGAATGCACGATAGAATGCGGGCTCATTAGCATGATCTCTAGTTAATCAAGATCATTGCATTTCCTTATGTAATCTCATTCTACAATTTAAATGGCTGCTAACCATATAACCATGTGAGGCTTCCTTATTTGTATTGTGCTGGTTAGATTTAGCATACAAATCATCTTATTAGCATGCTAATACATGTTATTAGGGACCTGCTCTTAACTCAAAATAATTTCAATATATTGTTGGGAAAATCGGGTAATTTTCCCACTAAGTCAATACAAATAGTGAACCAGTTCCGAACAAATTAACTGGAGAGAACACTAACAGAAATACCCGATAAATAATATTGAATACTATACTACAACAGAAAAGAAAACAGCATAACAATAATAAATAAAGCGGAATAATAAAAGAGATAAAGAGAGCACACCCGAAAATTTGTTAACGGAGTTCGGCCAATTTAGCCTAATCTCCGAGCATTGCTTTTATTGATATGTGAGAAAAGAGATTACAAATTGGGATGGAAAACATAAGGGGGGAGGAGTTATTATATAGGAAGCAAAACTCCCTCCCTAAACAAAAAGCTACGGTGTAAGATGGCCAAACAATAAACCCACTAATATAGGTTACAACTTTTGCCCAAAACAAACAAACCAACCGATGTGGGATAGGAAATTAAGCCAAAAGTCAACAAATCTCCACCTTGGCTTAAATTTTAAGTCCCACCAAAATACAAATCTTCTCATAACAATATCAATCTTCGCGGTGCTAAACTTCACATGTACAAAACATTAACCAATTCCAAACAGTGTTCGAACTTGGCCCTCGTAACCACCTTGGTCAGCATATGTGCAGAATCTTCTGGAGAAGTATCTCCTCTTCTTCAAGAATTTCCCGCACAAAGTGATAGCGAACGTCAATGTGCTTCGTCCTTGCATGAAAAACTTGATTCTTTGCTAAATGAATAGCACTCGGACGGTTAGAATAAACTTCAAGTTGTTTTTGACCAACTCCCAAGTCTTTAAGCAACCCATAAAGCCAAATTGCTTCCTTAACACCCCCTGTAATTGCCATATACTGTGCCTCTGTTGTAGACAAAGCCACCGTTGACTGCAAAGTAGATTTCCAACTAACTGGCGCTTTTGCTAAGGTGAACAAATAGCCAGTTGTAGAACGCCGCTTATCCAAATCACTTGCATAATCAGAATCACAATATCCAACTATGCATTGACCAAATGATTCATCTCGCTCGAACGCCAAACCAACATATACGGTATTTTGGAGGTACCGTAGAATCCATTTCACAGCTTGCCAATGACCCTTGCCTGGATCATGCATGTACCTACTAACAACACTAACGGCCTGTGAAATATCGGGTGTCGTACACACCATTGTATATATCAAGCTTCCAATTGCATTTGCATACGGGACTTTCGCCATGTATTCTCGCTCTTCATCAGTCGTTGGAGATAAATGGCTACTCAGTTTCAAATGAGGAGCAAGTGAGGTACTCACAGGTTTTGTATCATCATGCATACCAAAACGTTGTAGTACCTTTTGCAAATACTGCTTTTGTGATAGCCAAAGTTTACCCCTCTCTCTGTCCCTGCTTATCTCCATGCCGAGAATCTTCTTGGCTTCCCCCAATCTGTCAATATCAACTTGGCTCTTTGCTGCAATTAGCATATCATCAACATATAAGAGTAAGTAGATGTAAGAACCATCTTGAAGTCTGCGCAAATACACACAATGATCGTATTTGCTTCTCTTGTACTTCTGACCCTTCATGAACTTATCAAACCATTTATACCACTGTCTTGGAGATTGTTTCAGTTCGTACAACGATTTGGTAAGTTTACAAACCCAATCTTCTTTACGAGCAACCTTGTGTCCTTCTGGCTGAGTCATATAGATTTCCTCCTTCAAATCACCGTGTAGAAACGCGGTCTTCACATCAAGTTGAGCTAGCTCGAAGTTCAACTGTGTTACCAAGGCCAACAAAATTCTAATGGAAGAATGCTTAACAACTAGAGAAAATACCTCATTATAATCAATTCCCTCCCTCTGAGCAAAGCCTTTTGCAACCAACCTTGCCTTGTAGCGAACATCTTCTTTATTAGGAAATCCTTCTTTCTTTGTGAATACCCGATTGCTTCCAATTGCCTTCTTACCTTTTGGTAATTGTGCTAGCTTCCATGTCTTATTCTTCTTCAAAGACTACATCTCCTCTTCCATTGCACCTTCCCAATCACCACTCTCTGAACTTAGAATGACTTCTGAGTAAGTGGATGGAATGTTATCAACAACTGGAAGTGCATAGGCAACCATATCCATGAAACGAGCAGGCTTCTGAATATCTCGTCTCTGTCTTCTAATTGCAATTGGTGCCGATTGCTTTGAGGTTCTGGGATAGGAACCTCATCCTCATCTGACTCTTCTTCTGCCGTAGGAGAGTCACTAGTGGTGCTTCGTGCTGGGATCACCACCGTCTGCTCAAACTCCACTTGCTTTGGAGTACACTCCACCTGCTGCGAAGTACTATCAGCTTCTTTTGGATTTACCTTCTTCAATATGGCAGATTCATCAAATGTAACATCCCTACTGATAATCGTCTTCTTTGCCTCTAGACACCATAAGCGGTAGACCTGACAAAACTAACCCGGACTCGATAACCTGAACCGAATAACCCGGAACCGAACCCGATTTGACCCGAAAACTGAAGAACCGAAATAGAACCGAACACCCGAAATGATCCGAACCGAACCGAACCCGAACCGAATGTATTCAGACCCGATTCAGACCCGAATCCGATTAAACCCGAACCGATTAAACCCGAACTCGGTTAAACTCGAACCCGATTAAACCCGAACCCGGTTAAACCCGGAACCGATTAGACCCGAAACTGATTAGACCCGAAATTGATCAAATTCATTAATATTTCATTTATCAAATGAATTTGGAAAAAAAGAATTACCTATATATTTTTACTTATGTTGATATGTTTCTAAAAAAATATATTTAAATTATGAGTGCAAACCATGTAACTACTTTCATGTACAAATCTTTTATTTTGTACTCCGTATTTTATAACCTAAGTTAAAATATATTTGTATTTTTATAGAAAGTATATAAAAATTATAGTTACATTGTAATACATATTTTATGTAAAGAATTATGTTACCAAAGTTTATTTTCTTTTTTTTAATATGCCAATTAACACACTATAAAAAATACTTGAGCATAAAAATGAAGAAAGGTGTCACAATCATGTGGTAAAAACTTATGATTATGTAAATGAAT
>OOIL02006791.1:662018-721127 GCA_900332095.2 Cuscuta campestris | reverse complement strand
GGTGTCACAATCATTTGGTAAAAACTTATGATTATGTAAATGAATAAAACAAGCTAACTGACATTACCTAGTATAAGCTAAATAAAAGATTTCTTCTCCAAAAATTATGAATGAGTAAAAAAATATTGAACCATCTTAAAGAGCTTTTTTAAAACACAAATCTTGATTTTCGTGGATACACTATCCAACAAACAAAATACAGCATTCTAGTGACAATTTAGAACCAAATTGTTATCCAAATATTATTCATTTATTAGTTTGTGTTTACATTATATTTGAACTAATATAAATTTAAACCGATATAAACTCAAATCAATACAAAGCCGAACTGATACAAACCCAAACCGATACAAACCCGAACCGATACAAACCCGAACCGATACAAACCCGAACCGATACAGACCCAAACCGATACAAACCCGAACCGATACAAACCCGAACCGATACAGACCCAAACCGATATAAACCCGAACCGAAACCGAAAACCAGTCAAACCGAAATAAACCCGGAATCGAACTGACCCGACCTGAACCGACCCGAACCGATTATAACATATATCCGAAAGAGACCCGAACCGAAAAGACCCGACCCGGAACCGAACCGATTGACCCGATTGCCAGGTCTAATAAGCGGTATCCCTTCACTCCAGGACTAAAGCCCATGAAAAAAGCCTTCTTTGCCCGTGGATCCAACTTTGATTCAATCACATGGTAATATGCAATAGAACCAAAAACATGCAATGAATCATAATCAATAGCAGGTTTTCCAGACCATACCTCTAACAGAGTTTTGCCATCTATAGCAGATGATGACAAACGATTGATGAGATGTTGAGCGTATGTCACAGCCTCAGCCCAAAACTTCGTGAAAAATCATGAACAAAAGTGACAAAATAATGCCTACCCCCGATAGACAGAGTCTTGGCAGGTTCCCACACATCTGAATGCACATAATCCAGAATACCCTTGCTATTATGAATTGCAGTGCCAAATTTCACTCTTCGTTGCTTTCCGAGAACACAATGCTCACAAAATTCAACTTTGCAAGCCTTCGAACTTTGCAAGCTTTATGTGTTGGTCAAGGTTTAAAAAGGAAGAAAAATATTTGATGGAAAGTCAAAAATGATAGGCTATGGTTTGCATTTCACATCGGATGGGAGCAAACATTTAGTTGAGTTTTTTGGCTATATAAGGAGGCTTTGCTCCTTTGGTTTTATGATCCCAACCAAAATTCCTCCTTGTATTCTTTATATATTATTTGAGAGATTTAGAGTTTTATCCTTGGAGATCTCTCTTGAGAATAGTATTTTAGGAAGTGAGGGTGAGAAAAATATTGTGTATTGTATGGTGTAATAATTTCCATATAGTGAATATTTTTCTGAGGCGTCCATGGTTTTTTATCCAATTGGGGAGTTTTCCACGTTAAATCTTTGTGTTGTAATTCTTTTCAAATTTCTTTATATTGTTTTGCTTGAAGTCGGTCTAGGCGGGGAAAGAGAAACTATAGGTCACCTTTTCCCTAACAAGTGGTATCGGAGCCAAGGTTGTGTCTTAGTATGCTCTGTGGTTGCAGCTGTGTCTGATCTTCCACATTAGAAAAAAATTGCTTTGGTCTTTGTGAGCAAAAGAAGTTTGGTTAGAAAATGAGTTTTGGAGCTGGTTGCGTGAGATTTTTGCGGTTCTCTGTTAGCGCAGGTAGAGATCAAAAGAGGTTTAATATTTAAGATTGGAATCTTTGGAGACTGAGAATTTTGATCTAACGGCTGGTAAACTCAGACAAGGGAAGATTGCTGAAACGGTGGAGCTGATTCGGCTAGAGCTCTAACGTTTGTGGTTGCCAATGGATCTCCTGTGGCAAAGGAGATGATGAGTTCTCTCTACGAGTGAGAGATGTGTGTCCTTTTGGCATGTTTGCTACGTATTGAGATGCCATGGAAGAGGATAGATTATTGGTAGCTGGTCCACAAGTTTTCACATGGGCATTAGTTGATGGTGATGCAAGGTGTGTGGTGGAAAAGATGTCGATGGCTAATGAACTCTCAAGAAATCAACAAGAGGGTTGCACCATAAGTTATTAGCAGGTTTTTTCGACATGTGCCAAAATTGAAATTCTTGAAATCAGGAAGTGATTTTAAGTGAAAATTCTTGGATTGGTGATATTCAATGTGAGTGGAGATACTCTTTGTGGTGGAGTATGATAATTTTGGAATTAAGAATTATGATTGTCGGTAGCAGACAATGTGAAGGTTGCAGCTGCGCATGGTTGGCCAAAGTTAGAGTTAGGCGGAGAACTGATTCTGTTATGTGTAGCTGGACAACCGAAAAGGCCAACGGATTGTTTTTTCTTCTTTTCAAAGGTGGAGATTTGTTGGTCAAGGTTTGAAAAGGAAGAAAAATATTTGATGGAAAGTCAAAAATGGTAGGCTATGGTTTGCATCCCACATTGGTTGGGAGCAAACATTTAGTTGATTTTTTTGGCTATATAAGGAGGCTTTGCTCCTTTGGTTTCATGATCCCAACCAAAATTCCCCCTTGTATTCTTTATACATTATTTGAGAGATTTACACTATGTTTGGTTCAAGGAATTTGGAAGGAAAAGAAAAGAAAATGATTTTCTCTCATTTTCCTCACCAAAATGGGAAGAATTTTGGTTTTCCTCCTCTTAGTACATTTTGCCTCTCATTTTCTTTTCCTTCTACTTTTCCTTTCTTTTCCTCTTTAACCAAACAAGAAAACTTATTTTCCACTTAATTTTCTTTTCTTTTCCCTATCAAATTCCTTGAACCAAACATAGTGTTAGAGTTTATCTCTTGGAGATCTCTCTTGAGAATAGTATTTTAGGAAGTGAGGGTGTGTGAGAAAAATATTGTGTATTGTATGGTTTAATAATTTCCATATAGTGAATATTTTTCAGAGGGGTTCGTGGTTTTTTCTCCAATTGGGGAGTTTTCCACGTTAAATCTTTGTGTTGTTATTCTTTTCAAATTTCTTTATTTTGTTTTGCTTGAAGTCGGTCTGGGCAGGGAAAAAAAACTATAGGTCACTTTTTCCCTAACAATTGACTTTTGGCCTAATTTCCTATCCCACATCGGTGGGTTTGTTTGTTTTGGGCAAAAGTTGTAACCTATATTAGTGGGTTTATTGTTTGGCCATCCCACACCGTAGCTTTTTGTTTAGGGAGGGAGTTTTGCTTCCTATATAATAACTCTTCCTCCCCTTATGTTTTCCATCCCAATTTGTAATCTCTTCTCTCACATATCAATAAGAGTGATGCTCGGAGATTAAGCTAAACTCGCTGAACTCCGTTAACAAATTTTTGGGTGTGCTCTCTTTATCTCTTTTATTATTCCGCTTTATTTATTATTGTTATGCTGTTTTCTTTTCTGTTGTAGTATAGTATTCAATATTATTTGTCGCGTTAGTGTTTTGTCCATTTGTTCTGAACTGGTTCATTTCACTATTTGTGTTGACTTAGTGGGAAAATTACCCGATTTTCCCAACAAGTGGTATCGGAGCCAAAGGTTCGCCCTTGGGTTGTCTGGAATTTGTTGTAATATTGAATACTATATATTGAGTCTGTAATAATGGCAAATAAAGATCAAGAAGCGAAGGGTATTGTCTCAAATATTCCATCTGGGGTATCGGGCTCTTCGTCATCATGGTCGAGGTTCCCGGTGTCCAGTTTGAAATTGGCGGTGGAAGTATTTGACGTCACATGCCATTTAGGCATGTGGCAAGGAGAGGTTTTGGACTCTCTTTTTGGGCAGGGTCTTGATATTGCTATTGAAGAAAAGAAACCAGAAGATGTAGAGGATAAAGATTGGAGTACCATCAACCAGTTGGTCTTGATAAGCATATCTGTTTTGATATGCCTTCAAAACAGAGACTTCTGCACACAAATTATGGAAGGCGTTGGAGGACAAGTTTCTGAAAAATAGTGGTCAGAACAAGCTCCTAATGAAGAAAAGGTTGTTCCGATTTGATTACTATTCAGGTATCACTATGAATGAACACATCACTATGTTTAATCAATTAGTATCAGATCTATTGAATTTGGATGTGAAGTTTGAGGATGAGGATCTGGCTTTGATGTTGTTATCATCTCTTCCCGATGAATTTGAACATTTGGAAACTACATTACTGTATGGGAATGAGAACATGTCGTTAGATGCTGTTTGTTCTGCTTTATATAGTCATGAATTGAGAAAGCAGGATAAGGTGAAAACCAAATCAACGACATCAGAATAAGCATTGGTGGCAAGAGGTCGTCAGCAAAGCCAGACAAAGGGTAGAAGAGGAAGGTCGTCAGCCGAGCCGTTGCCAAAGATGAGTGTGCTTTCTGTCATGAGAAAGGAAACTGGAAGAAAGATTGTCCAAAATTGAAGCATAAAGGGAAGACTCCGCAAAATGCAAATGTTGCAGAATGCAAAAGTGATGCGGAATCAGATATCTCATTGACTGTCTCGCCTTCAGCGTCATCTAGTATCCACTCATCTGGATGCGATGACGCTGAAGGCGAGACAGTCAATGAGATATCTGATTCCGCATCACTTTTGCATTCTGCAACATTTGCATCTTGCGGAGTCTTCCCTTTCTTCTTCAATTTTGGACAATCTTTCTTCCAGTGTCCTTTCTCATGAAAGAAAGCACACTCATCTTTGGCAATGGCTCGGCCTTTGGACTTAGACCTTCCTCTTCTACCCTTTGTCTGGCTTTGCTAACGACCACTTGCCACCAATGCTTCTTCTGATGTCGTTGATTTGGTTTTCACCTTATCATGCTTTCTCAATTCATGACTATATAAAGCAGAACAAACAACATCTAACCACACGTTCTCCTTCCCATACAGTAACATAGTTTCCAAATGTTCAACTTCATCGGGAAGAGATGATAACAACATCAAAGCTAGATCCTCATCCTTAAACTTCATATCCAAATTCAATAGATCTGATACTAATTGATTAAACATAGTGATGTGTTCATTCATAGTGGTACCTGGTTAGTAATCAAATCGGAACAACCTTTTCTTCATTAGGAGCTTGTTCTGACCACTCTTTTTCAGAAACTTGTCCTCCAACGCCTTCCATAGTTTGTGCGCAGAAGTCTCTGTTTTGAAAGCATACTTCTGCTCTCTGGACAAGCAAGATCAAATAGTTCTGCACGCCAACTGGTTGATGGTACTCCAGTCTTTATCCTCTACATCTTCTGGTTTCTTTTCTTCAATAGCAATATCAAGACCCTGCCCAAAAAGAGTCCAAAACCTCTCCTTGCCACATGCCGAAATGGCCTGTGCCGTCAAATACTTCCACCGCCAATTTCAAACTGAACACCGGGAACCTCGACCATGATGACGAGGAGCCCGATACCCCAGATGGAATATTTGAGACAATACCCTTTGCTTCTTGATCTTTATTTGCCATTATTACAGACTCAATATATAGTATTTAATATTACAACAAATTCCAGACAACCAAAGGGCGAACCTTCGGCTCCGATACCACTTGTTGGGAAAATCGGGTAATTTTCCCACTAAGTCAACACAAATAGTGAAATGAACTAGTTCAGAACAAATGAACTGGACAAAACACTAACAGAAATACCCGACAAATAATATTGGATACTATACTACAACAGAAAAGAAAATAGCATAACATAACAATAATAAATAAAGCGGAATAATAAAAGAGATAAAGAGAGCACACCCGAAAATTTGTTAACGGAGTTCGGCCAGTTTAGCCTAATCTCCGAGCATCGCTCTTATTGATATGTGAGAGAAGAGATTACAAATTGGGATGGAAAACATAAGGTGAGGAGGAGTTATTATATAGGAAGCAAAACTCCCTCCCTAAACAAAAAGCTACAGTGTGGGATGGCCAAACAACAAACCCACTAATATAGGTTACAACTTTTGCCCAAAACAAACAAACCCACCGATGTGGGATAGGAAAAAAGGCCAAAAGTCAACATATATAACACCAAATAACACTGTGGAATGCCAATGTATAATGTCACATTATCACAATGCGAACTTCTATTTTGGGGTTAAAAACATGGAGGTCTTGTTTTGGTAATATTCCTATGTTTTACTTCTATACTATTTGGGTGATTTCTTAGAATTTATCTCATATTTGGCTGCTGGAGGGACATCAATTTTTAGTAATGAAGTTTTTTTGGGGGGTAATCAGATCTTTGGCAAAGGGGACTGTCACTCTATTATATGGATAGGTAATATAAACATTCAATATATCTCTATCTTGTAGTAGGTGGCACATAAATATTAACAATTTAGATGTTTACTTATATATTTTCAGGTTTGAGGAAGGGGCAGAGCAATTCCGATTAGATGTTGCCAAGAATCCTAGTGACACAGAGGAGTCCATATGGTGCTTTCTCTGTGAAGCTCAGTTGTATGGCACAGTTGAAGCAAGAAGAAGATTTCTGTTGGTAAATAATTAGCACCCACACACGGCATTAACTTTGAGATTTGTTTTCATTAACTTTTTAATTCATGATCAATTGGAAGACACAAAATGAAGGACAATCATACTTACATGACAGTTCCCTTTGATTGTAGGTTGGTGTAGATCCAAGACCTGTTATGCGAGAAGCTTATAACCTGTTTAAGGAAGGTGGTGACCCAGAAAAGGTGCTGATTTTTCTCTCTTTGCAGAGTTTAGTCTTTAAAATGAGAGTCCAATTTGAACAAAAAGGATCTAATTTTCATCGTGTTTAACGTTTTTTTAATGAAAAAAGAGTGCTTTGGTGTGTTGAATTTAGTCAGACGAACAAATACTTTCAAAAATTTATCGGTTCTTTATGATTTCCAATAGTTGTGCACAGTTTGTCCGCACATATTTGTGAAATTTTTCCTTGTTCATCAGAGGGATGCCGTTAAGTGAAGTGGTTTTTTTTGCACACAGTTTGTTGAAGAATTTTCAACCGGGCAACCAAGCGAGTGTTTTTATTCTTCTCTCTATGCCGGGCTTTATTATGAATCACAGGTTTTGCTCCAACTCAAACAAATATGTCTTAGATATTTCAGGTTGCTTTAGATGTTAGTTTTTAGAATGAGTCAATAGTTGTTGCAATCTATAAAAACATCAAATAAAAAAGACTGATGATTTTCTTTAAAAAAAGTAATGGAAAGGTTAAAAGTTTTTGGGGTGAAATAGTTAAAATAAAAAGAAATTACACTTCTACCTTCATCATTCAAGAATGGGATTTCATTAGTTCATTCAAAGAACAAATTTTCTGATAATTTAACTCATTCAAAAATTCCTGCCACAACTCAAGGAGAGTCATCTGTTACAACCACACAATATACCCTTTTCATTTCTTTAATGCAGAAGGACATAGAAAAAGCAAAGGGTCATATTGTTGCTTCATGTCAATCTCTTTATGGCTCAAGGTTCGATGGGATATCTTATTATTCTTATACCCCCACCCCGACTCGCTATGCATAGACAAAAGCTTGAACCGGTTTTATTTGCAGGTCCGATGATTACATGGCTTCGCTTGCCAAGGTGCATTGCGGATGTCGGAGAAAATTATGGGATGGATGACATGGCACCCAAATGGTTTGACTTAATGTGCAACGCCAATGTTTAAACTCCTCTTCAAACCTTTCCACCAATTATCCAGCAAACCGTGCAACGGCAAAGTTTAGCATGCCGACATGGCACTCAAATGGTTTATGATTTTTTTTCGGTGATTTTTCTATATTTGCTACTTTTCTACCATTATTTTAAATATACGCATATTACATTAACTTACTTTTACATCAGTTTCAAGCGAATCGTGTGACATGGGGAATCGGTATTCTACTCCCATACCCTAATCCACAAGAACCTTATGATGATAATGTAGTTGATGACAATTAGAATGCTCTCCGCGCGGTAAGATTTTTTATGTTGAGCATTCCAATTTTTAATTGTCAACATAAAAAATCTTACCGCGCGGAGAGCATTTCAATTGTCATCCGCTACATTATCATCATAAGGTTCTTGTGGATTAGGGTATGTGAGTGGGATACTGATTTCCCCGTGTCAGGCGCTTCGCTTGAAACTCTGATATAAAAGCAAGTAAACGTAACATGCGTATATTTTAAAATAATGGTGCACAAGTAGCAAATATAAAAAAATCACCGAAAAACAAAAAAAAAACCATTTAGGTGCCATGTCGGCATGCTAAACTTTGCCGTTGCACGGTTTGCTGGATAATTGGGTGGGAAGGTTTGAGGAGGACTTTGAACTGATGTAATTAGCCACTTTCGAGAAAATTATTAGAAACAGTCGTCCTATGATATGTCACCAATTGGACTTAATATCACTGCTGGCCAGAGAATGTTGGGTTTATAGGCAGTCAGTCACTCAGTTTTATAGCGCTGTATAAGTAAAAATTTATGATGTTAAAGTGGTGTGAAAAACGGTTTCCCCTCTTTTTGTTTTTTTTTAACTACCACTTCCCTCCCTTTTTAGTCTTTCTCATTTACCAGTAGAATCATAAGGTCGAATTGTATTTTTTTCCTCTACATATTTATTAATTAAATTAAAATAGTCATGCCAATTCTTATATTGAAGTTATTTTTAAATATAAACTCCATAAATTTAAAAATAGTCTGTATTATTTTTATACTAATGGGCCGGGTTCCTATCACTTTTAATGAATAAAATGGGTGGTCCATTTTAATTTCCTCCGTCTACATCAATTTTAACCAAATTATTTTATTATTTCAAACTCTGAAAATCAAAGTGTGAATTTTAATTTGGGATGAAATAAGTACCGACTATATATCAATGTTACACCAAATATTGTGTTGCACAAGCACTATTTGTCTATTTGGTACAAACTTTTATCTATAAAGTGCAATAATTTAACATTGATGTATCTTTTTGTTGTATAAATTTCATGTATCTAAAGAAATGCTATTGTACATTTGCACTAAAAACAAAAATGAAATGCTATTTTATGTTTTAACTCAACAGAAACAATTACTCAAACACAATCGTTATTTGTGTTCTGCGAAACAAAGATGATGTCAATATTAGTGTTATTTGTGATATCTGATATGACAACCACATAGTTAGGGGTGATCTAGCCATCTAGAAGGTGTTTAAAGTGTATGCCTATATAGAGCTCCTAAATTTACAGTGCTCAATATTTTTATATGTTCATTTTTCTACTTATTTTATTTTTCCCCAATTACTTTTTTGAATGTATAAATATGTATTTAATTTTTATAGTTAAAGTGATATAAAAGCGATCATTAAAAATCAAATTTACCCCTAATTTTAAAACACAAGCACTCCATACTAAATAAAATAGGCTCCACAATATATTTTTGCACATTGCATTTATTATTATTATTATTATTATTATTATTATTATTATTATTATTATTATTATTATTATTATTATTATTATTATTATTATTATTATCGTTTCCAAGCCACGGCGAACTAATCCATATAAAGGCTAATGCTAAAGTTATACACAATGACATGTGTGTCTTTCTTCAACTATAATTTTTTTTATATAATTAGTCTCAGCATGTGATTGTAAAGTAGTGGGTAACGTACTTCAACTTTGTGTTATCCGAGTAATCCAACTTAAATACTCCAACATTTCTAAACATCACGGTTCTTTTGATTCGTGCTATTTTGACATTAAAACAATCTGGGTTACTTACGATGCTTTGTTGGTAAAAATAATCATTTTGTTACGTTCTTAATCTCCCCGCAACCTACCCGAGCTCCCCTAGATCGCTAATTTGGGCTTGGGAGGGGGGGAGGGAGGGTAAGATGGGTAGGAACAATTAAATTTACCAACGGAAGATCGCAAGTGACCTAAAATTAGGGGTGAGCAAGTACCGAACCGATACAAAAAATTTCCGAAAAAACCGTGACAACCAAACTGAAAAATACCGAACCGTACCGAACTAAATGTTCGGTATTTGTGAACGGTACGAAGTAACTTCACATACCAAAAATCCTGAACCGAATATATATACTAATATATTATAAATATAATAAACTTTTATATTTTTCATTGAATAATAAGTTTCTTTTTAAATTCGGCTCAAACTTTATTATGTGTACATTATACCTTTTATTTTAGTTTTAATATTTTGTGGAAGAATTTAAAATATCATTTTGTTATCATCTGTTCACTGTAGTTTGTGAGATATAAACTAAGTTTAATAAGCATTTCGTTCATTTAATTTTTGTTTTTTGTTTAAATATACTTTTGATTTATAAAAAAATAAATATTTTTGTGGCATTTTAAAAATAAATGAGGGGCGTATGTTTTCATCACGATTTATCTCGAAACTGATACTAAATCAAATTTCAGGATCGGGATTGATACGACGTAAAATCTTATACCAAACCGAAATATTTAGCCCGATCCATAAGAACCTTGCCCTTTTCTAAAATAAAAAATGTAATCACACGTAGTTACCATTGCCAATTTGCCATAAGGACGTGTTAGAGACTTACCCCGAGTGCCTCCTTATACTTAATTTGCCATATATGCACAAACAATTATAATTTCTGTGTGTCTATGTGATGATGCATGGGGCACCCCTTACCCTATCTTTATTCTTTGCCATGGTCACCTAGGAGCCAAATATCATTTTCGGCATATTCTCATTTATGCACGGCACATATTTTGAATATTCTTAGATACTCCTGTGAGGTAGCGTGGGCATATCATTGAACAAAAAGACATTATGACAATTTTAAATACAGATTATGAGACTTGAGTAAATAAAAAAAATATTAGAATCACAAATAAGAAAACGCAAAAAAATTATACGGAGTAAACTTATCATTTGTAAACTCTATTAAAAGGATAATCACAAAATTGTCTATTTAATATAATTAGGGTGGATATAGTAAAAAAGTTTTGGGGAAATTAACGAAAATTTGGACGAATCGAGAGTCGTGTATAACACTATCAGATTGAATATTTTGGTTGTTCACTCCAAAATTCAATCGGATAAAACTCGAAAGTATCAAGAACAAAATATGAGAATTGCTATAAAAATCCGAACTAAAATCCGACCATGGCCCGCGGGAATTTATAAACTTGCGGTAGAGGGAAAAAACACCATTGCGTCTCTTTCCCAAGTCACGCGATCCTTCGCGCGGAAGTTCTTCAAAATTCGGTGCTATCCAATCGGAAGTTTTCTTTTAAAGAAAATTCGAAAATTAAAATTCCAATTGAATTTTTTTAACATCGCACCGAGCCCAAAATAAAAAATTTTCGACCCCAGCCAGGGGCTGCCCCTTGGACCCCGCAGGGGCTGCCGCCCCTTGAACCCTGCTCGGGGGCGCTGCCCCTTGGAACCCCCGATGTAACGGGATTTTTATTGTAACAAACTCAATGAAGCGTGCACTCCGCACCACCAAACTTCTTTAATGATTATTAGGATATCATTGGTCGTAGTTTTTCCAATTACACTATAATATACTACCTTCGTCCCGGAGTATTCGTCCAGTTTTGACTTTTGGAACTGTTCATCTAAGCACTTTGACTCATCAAATTTTCTCAATATGTAAGTCTGAAAATAGTCATGTGTGATCTTGTTTGATTTATCTTAACATATAGATTATTAATATATAATTCCTATAATTTTTCAATATACAAATTACAAAATAAAATAGATTAAAGAAGTGTATTGGATGGTGTGTAAAAATGAAAGTGGACAAATACTCTGAAACGGAGGTAGTATAACAAAAAGGAGTGAATTTAGCGATACCTTTAATTTTAAATGATATTCTTTTGCATTTTTAAGTGAATTAACTTAGACTTAAATATTCCCTTCATCCTTGAAGGAACCTTATAACTTGATTTATAATAGTTTTAAAAAGTTTTAAGAAATGAAAAATGTACTACTAGAATAATAATAATAATATTCTTACGGAGTACATTTTTGAAAAACTATATTTAAAGATCTACAAAATTAAAAGTAAAATAATGTAATTATTAAATGGAAAACAAACACACTCAAACAAAGTGAATAAATTTGACCACTTCAATAATTGGGTTACTTTAAACTTGAGGGGTTTCAATGATATTGGAACCCCACGATGAGTAGGAGCCACTGCAATATCTCATTCCTAAACATGATTCCTCAATTTTACGATGGAGGGACAAAGGATTTACGATGGAGGTAAGGCCTATGCCTATCAATTTTACTAGAGGAATGCTAGGGGTATACCAAATCCCATTTGTACACTAACAATCATAGCAATAAATTTCTTTTATATTTTTAATTCTTTTTTTTTCTTGCTTTTGTGTGGTGGAGATGGAGGGGGTATAAATGAGGTACAAAAATTGGTGTACCCTCCCATTTTTTTATTTTACTAACTAGGGAACATCTCAAAAACTTTAAAAATAGGAAAATGCTAGGGGTACACCAAAAGTGTACCCCAAACATCCCCACCCCCTCCATCACCACAAAACAAAGGCAAGAAATTTTCAAAAAAATTTAAAAATAAAAACAAAATAAAATGAATGGTTAATAGGAGGATGGTGTACATTTGGGGTACATTTTTGGTGTACCCCTATGAATCCATTTATTCCGTGGGGGAGAAAAGTATATACTGGTGGAAGGATTGTGAAAGACAAATAATTTGAGGAGAGGAATGTTGAGGGAGAAGTTGGCCGGCCGGTCGACGGTGCCGTCTTCGTCGCATTCGCTCCTACTCAACGCCGTGTCGTCGGAGAGAATTTTCGACGAATTGCCGGAAGCGAGGATCGTTTCCGTGTCCAGACCGGAGACCGCCGCCGGTGACATCAGCTTCAGCCCCTTTCTCTTCACCTACACTATTCAACTCCGATACAAACAGGCATCAAACATCTTACCTGCATACAAAACTCCTTGCAGTCAATGCTCTTTTATTTGATAATGTGTATGTACTCCCTCATTTTTGACTTCCAGTTCAAGTGGATCTTAGTGAAGAAGGCTTCACAAGTTATTTACCTACACTTTGCACTCAGGAAGCGCTCAGTAATTGAGGAATTCCATGAAAAACAAGAGCAGGTTTTCTGGCTTTAATTTAGTTGTCTCTTATTTCTTCGATCTCATTAATGCCCAGAGCTCTGAGGTTTTGAGTATTGTGTGCATTGAATAGAAGTGTTTTATAACTTTGTATTGTCTCATTTGGATTTGTCATGGAAGGTTAAGGAGTGGCTTCACCACATAGGATTAGGAGAACAACAATCTGATGATGATCCTGATGATGGAGCTGCCCTTGCATATAATGAAAGTAGTGTTAGAAACAGGTGGAGGAAAATTTCTTTGTCCCCCTTTACCCACTTAGGTCATGTTCCTTTGGGTTGAAATTTCAGAACGGGAAGGAGTTGGAAGAAACTAGGAGTTTGGAAAAAAATTGGAAGGAGTTTCAAAATGTTGGAAAAATTTAAGTGTTAAAGAGTCACTCAATTTAATGATCACTCAAATAAATATGTAAGGAAACTCTATTTTTTTGGATAAAAAAGAATTCATCATTTTTCGTGTTTGAGGTCGTATGTTATAAATTTGGATACATAATGTTATTGTGTATTCATCATACATAAATACCTTTTTTAAGTCGTTGTTGGAAGAAACTTGAAGGAGTTCGAAAAAGTTGGAAGTTAATTTTTCAACCCAAAAGAACAGAGCCTAAATAGGTCATAGTGATTAGTGCCTCGTAATGCAATAACAGTTGTGTTTCTGGCACACAACTTGATAATGCAGGCATGTTCCATCTAGAGCAGCTTTACCAATCATCCGGCCTTCATTGGGGAGGCAACATGCAATCTTGGAGAGAGCAAAAAGTGTGATGCAAGATTATTTGAACCATTTTCTGGGGAACTTAGATATTGTAAATTCTAGTGAGGTGGAATTAGATTCTTTTGACTTTTTAGGACAGTTACATGTTTCTTTTTCTCATGAAAGAATTTAGAGTAAAAAATTGAAGTGAATTTTGATCATGAATCATTGCCAAAAGGGAACATAGATATTAGATGTTAGAGGCATTGCATAGTTCCATAGTTGCATACTTGAGCGCTTTCTTATATGTTATCTGGGGTACAAATGCTATTTAATCCCTAGAGTGATGCACAGCTGTAGTTGGCTGATGGTAAAACTTTTGGAGGAATTTTTAGAGGCATAAATGAACATGAGATTGCACATTTTTCTTTGACTGCGATTGCACACTATGTTTGGTTCATGGCATTTGGAAGGAAAAGAAAGGAAAATGATTTTCTCTCATTTTCTTCACCAAACTGGGAGGAATTTGATTCTCTCCTCTTAGTACATTTTGCATTCTCATTTTCTTTTCCTTCCACTTTTCTTTTCTTTTCCTCTGTAACCAAACAAGAAAAACTGTTTTTTATCTCATTTTCTTTTCTTTTCCCTTTAAAATTTCTTGAACCAAACATAGTTAAGATGACCTAAACAGGAATATGGAATTCTAGTAGATGGCCCTGACTGGATTGGATTTAAGGCTCGGTTGAGTCATTACAATATACATTTTATGATTACAACAATCAATAAAAAGCTTTCACTTGGCTATTGGTACATTGAGTGTGCAATTTTTGAAGGTTATTTCATTTTCATACGCAAGAATCCAAGAATTTAAAGTTCTGTTTTTTAACTGTCACTTTGTATGTGTCTAAAGAGTCTCTTTGTGGTGAAACACGGGAGAGACTACTATTTTCCTATCTGTTTATGTATTGAGTTTTGAAAGTATGCTACAATAAGACAGATTTAGTAAAGGTATTCAAAATCTGTAATAAACTTGTATTGTTTTTCATTACTTGTCTTGCCTGTTGATAGGTTTGCAAGTTTTTGGAGGTCTCCAAGTTATCATTTTTACCTGAGTATGGACCAAAGCTAAAAGAGAGCTATCTAATGGCTAAGCATTTACCCTATGTTTCAGAGAAGAAAGAAGACTCCAGATGTTGTACGTGTTGTGGGCTTGGTTGTTGCAAGAATGATTGGCAAAAGGTGTTTTCTCATCACGGGGTCTTTCACATGCTTTTCTCATAATGTCTTTTAGGTTCAATCAAAAGACACTTTGCAAAATACTACACTATGTTTGATTCAAGGAATAAGTAATGGAAAGAAAAAGGAACAACTTTCTCATATCTGACATCCATCACTAGAATACTGGAAACAACATTTTGTGGTTCCTAAACAAAATATGGCATAACCATTTCACAGGCAATGCAAGAAACATTTCAGGTCAATAGCATTTTGGCTGCGTTTCGTTTGCCTGATCTTATCAGATTTTTTGAAGATCTGATCTGGTCTGGTCTGATTTGATTGTAGTTATAATTAAAGCTGTTTCTGATTTGATCTGGTCTGATCTGATCTGATCTGATTATAATAAGAATAACTTTTAAGCAGAAAAAATAAGTTGAACGGAACGCTGCCTTTATCATTTTGGACAAATACTCAGCAAATATAAGCATCACTGCGGCACAAGACCGTACCTTTGATATTCTGCTTTTAGATTTTCAGGTTATTGGTTTTTGCCTTGTATATACTCCGTATATACTATATAGCATTAATAAACACTCTATAATCAACAAAGATTTGGAACCATTTTGATCTTCCAATTTGTTTCAATATAAAAAGTCACTTAAAACTTGCAAATATATCACAACTTATCTTAGCATGCCAACGTTACCCTTATATATTATTCTTTGTTTTCTGAAAGTGTTAAAGCATACGGAGTAATAAATATTTGTGGTAACATTTGCAAGAAATGATTATTGCATCATGTGCTTGCCAAGTTCTACGGGTAGAAGATAAAAAGAACACAAAAATCTTGAATATGTGGACAGTTAAATAGGAAGAGAGGGAGTTGTGTTTAATGTAGTTTTATTTCTTTCTTATTTTAATGGGTTTGTCTGGCTCATTAGAATCTACCAATTTGTGAAATCACTATATAAAGCATTCATCATCCTCATTGCTGCTTGTCCAATAATAGGTGTTTGTTTTAGTTTATTCTTCTAATTATTCTCTTATTGCATTGTAGGTTTGGGCTGTTCTGAAGCCCAGTTTCTTAGCTTTACTAAGAAGCCCCCTTGACACTGAACTATTGGACATATTTGTTTTTGATCCCCTTCCTGCTGGTAATAGTAAGGGTGAGGTGCAAGTAAGTTTGGCCGAGGAGATACGGGATCACAATCCTTTGCGTTATTCATTCAAGGTCAGCCGCTGGACTTGTTTGATCACTATTCACTAGTATTTTACTTGCCTTCAACTACACCATCCACTAGTTTTAAAGTTTTATAACCCAAAAAATCAAAAGATTTGTTTTTCCTTTTCCTTATGTAGCCTAACTATGTGCACCCCTCTGATTCCTTGGTGGCATCATCATCATGATTTACCATTATGTCGCTACTACCAGAAAGTGATGTCAATTGATTGCCATTACACCCTATCTACACAAACCATTTATATGTTTTCCTCATAACTAAGGTGCAAGGTACCAATCATGAATGACATTTTCTGGTACTGGTTTAGTTCCATTTGCATGATCTTTGAAGTGGAGTTTTTAAAGTGCAGGAATGTAAACTATAGATGTATTCCCGTTATGGGGGTGTAATGTGGATTTGACTAAATAACAAAAATAACAACAATAATAACTAATCCAGTAAAATCCCACAAGAGTAGGGTAGGGTCTGGGAGAGGGTGTGTATGCAAACCTTACCCAGTGGCGTCTTTAGGGCTAAGCAACCAAGGCAGGGGCCTAAGGCCCCAAAAAACTTGGGGCCCCAAAATTTTATAATGCGTTTATGCATATGCATGTGTGTGTGTCTTTGTGTTGTGTATTCTTTTTATCAGTAAATTGATTTAACCAATCATCGGTCATACACGAATTAGGAATTTTTGAATTTTTGTTGGGGATAATCATTTAGTATGACATACCCTCTTTTTCAAAGTGATTTCCAAAAACCTACAAAAGATAGTGCCATTAAATAGCTATTGAAAATTTACAAGATCTTTTAGATTTTTGAAAAAATATAAGGAGATAGGATTTGAGTCTTCTAAAATATAATAAAGAATTGTATGTGAAATAAAAATAAACCATAAATTTAATGAGAGGCGAGTCACTCGTATATAGAAATAGTTTGATGAAAATGTTGACAACGAAGTGGTAAAATCTCCCTAAGAAGCTTTGAAGGCAGATTATTTCTTGTGCATAGTAAATTAATTAATCTCTTCATTTGTGAGGTGAAGATTTGAGCAATTTTAGAAGTATGAAATAGATTGATTCTGCATTTTTATTTAATGGGAAAAAATTGAGGTCATTGGAGGATGCTGACTTAAACGAGTGATGCTGAAATTAGTGAAATCTAGAGAAGCTGTTGACAGACAATGAAAACTCTGATCTTGATGCTTCAAATCTATTTTTAGGATTAGAGTCCGTTTGGTATACAGAATTGATGGAATTGGAATTGAAATTCCATGGGATTCAATTCCATAGAATTGAACTCACCCATTTCAATTCATTTATTGCACTATCAATTCCAAATCTACATAATTTTTGTGCTAACAAACACCAGAATTGGAATTGAAGTCCTCAATTCCAATTCCATAGTTTGAATTCCATGTATCAAACGGGGCCTTAAGAATTTTAAAAGATATGGTGAACGTCTATGCGTGGGATGAAGTTGATGCATTAGTTTATCTTCTAAAAGTTGAATGTTTTTCAAATACATTTGTTGCTTTTAGAATAATCTTTACAATTCCGGTGAATGTTGCATTTGATCGAGAAAAATGCATCACGGATGACAAGAGGAGTAGATTTTTTATTTCTTTGATGAAATTGTAAGAAACATGATATACTTTAGTTTTTTGCTTTTATTAATAGCTATCTTGTAGCAATGATTTAATTTGAATTTGTTATGATTATCTTTTGTTTAAATTGAAATATTGTTCTTTATCATTTTCCTTTAAATATAAGGACCCCCGATTTAATTTTCGCCTAGGGCCCCACAAAAGCTAGTAACAGTACTGACCTTACCCTTGCTTGGAAGTAGAGGGACTCTTTCTAAGAAACATAAACAAAGTGAACATCGTAGCACGAACAAAGTAAGAGCACAAACACAAGAACCACACATAACGACACTAGCAACTAAACCCTACGCACACAAAGCACACAAAAACATCCTACAATCTAAGGCAAAAAATGCAGCAGCAAAAACTACAAACTAAGGCCCAAAAGTCCGCCCAATTGCTCTAATCCGAGCTCTCCAAGGGTTCTTATCTAAGACCATATTCTCGGTAAGACCTTGTTGGGAATTTGATTAAGTATTCAAAAAGAAAGAAGAAAGAAGACAAAGAAGATAAAGAAAAGAAAGAAGAAGATACAGATGGTAGATCATCCATCATGCATGTATGTGAACATGTGGTGTTGATGGGGTCATTGTCATTTTGTTCTTGGTTGGAAAGTTATTGCAGGACACTCCCTATATAATTGGGTGTCTTAGAGAGAGTGTGTGGTTTTACACACCAAGGTAGAGAGAGAAACATGGGAGGATACACAAGAATACCACTGGGAAAATCCAAAGGGGTCTTGGTGAGTGTGGTGAGTGTAGGGAGTAAGTGGTATTTAGTTACTCGGAAAAATACATCCGGGAATAGGGTGTAGAAAGATCTGTTTATGAGTGTCTAGAATTTAGCCTTGTAAATAGAGGGAGAGTTTTTTTGTATATTGTCCTGAAATAGTGGAAATGTTTTTTCTCTCATATATTCTTCTTGTGTTTGTTCTCTCATTTTTCTGTTGTTCTCAATATTTTCGATGTCTTTCGCGCTTAAAATCCCAACAGATCTTGAGCTCTTAAGTCCTGTCTAATTACCTCCTTCCAACTCTTCTTAGGTCTATCTCTAACCCTACTCATTCCCACTACCTCAAGCCTCTCGCATCTCCTTATTGCAGCCTGTGCACTTCTCCTCATTGGAGTTAGTGATCACCGGGTTTCTATCTCTAACAAACTCCAATGGTGAGAACCCCCACATTCCTGTCACAACTCCCTCCCCTTGCACATCATCATTCCAATATCTTAGTCCCAGACTTGTTCTTTGTTTATTTTTGTTTATATTGTTTTTGGTTTCAAGTGTTCTATGCTCTCTCACAATTTGAATTCACAAAAGATCTCTTGCGGGAATCGTAGCATAAAATTCAGAATTGCAAGTCATGCTAAAGTTAAAGACTGGGTTTCTGCAATTAATGACGCTGGTCTAAAGCACAAAGAAGGTTGGTGTAGCACTCAACGCTTTGGTTCTTTTGCTCCACAAAGAGGATTGGCTGAGGATGGAAGTCATGTTCAGTGGTTTATAGATGGAAAGGCTGCATATGAAGCAATTGCTTCATCAATAGAAAATGCCAAATCAGAGGTTCCACTCTTTGACTTACTTAAGGCCTGATTCTGAATGGTTGCTAGTTCAGTTTTTATTTAATGATTTTAAAAGTTAGTACATAATATGCGCTTATACTAATCATGTTAATTTCTTAAACTGCCAACAATCAAGCAGTTTTAGTTTTAAGAATCTGGTTTTAGTTTTCTTAAAAATAAAACTGAGAACTGGCAACCACTTCAAATGAGGCCAAGAATTCTGGTTTCTTAATGATAAAGGAAGATGGAATCATGGAAACGACTGCATGTTGTGCCACTTGTGTGCAGATATATATTACTGGATGGTGGCTTTGCCCTGAACTGTTTGCGGCGGCCATTTCAGAACCACGGTTCCTCTAGACTTGATGCTTTACTTGAAGCAAGAGCTAACCAAGGGGTTAAGGTGGAATACAATTTGATTTCTTCCAGTTCATATTTTTTACTCAATGAAATAGACAGTTTGTAGTTTTTAATATATAAGATTTGCGGATTACTTTTACAAGTTCAATATGTTAGCGAACAAAACAATAGCAAATATCTTAATTCACTCATGAGATTTTCCATGCAAAAGGAAATATTTTATGTTGATGATGGTTATAGAATTTCCTCACTATGCCTTCTCACACCATTCTCGGCGAGAAGGTCATGTGGCAACCGGGTTGAATTTTTTCTACAATGTTTCTTTTCATGAATTTTTTTTGTGTTAACTAATCTTAGCTTTATAAAATTCATGCCACCAACCCCAAGTAGTTGAGATTAAGGTGATGATTATTTTTTTTCTTATTTATTAATTGATTATTAATCTTCCGCGTTAGGTATGGTTGGTCGAATCTCAGTAACATTAGGCTTTAATAATATGCAGATATACATTCTCCTGTACAAGGAGGTTTCTATTGCTTTGAAAATCAACAGTTTATACAGTAAAACAAAGCTTCTATGCATTCACAAGAATGTGAAAGTGCTACGCTACCCTAATCATTTTTCTGCCGGGGTCTACTACTGGTATGACTCATTAGGATTGTCTACTCTTGAGCCTGTTGGTTAAATTTCCTATCAAATTGGCATATAAAACAGTACCTACGTTCAAATATCTATTCCCAAAGCTAGGAATTTCTCTTCTCGAGTGTCGTATACTCGTATGCAAACAAGAAGTGCTGCTCGTTTACTTGCAGGTCACACCATGAAAAAATTGTTATCGTGGATCATCATATCGCTTATATTGGAGGATTGGATTTATGCTTTGGGCGTTACGATACAGTTGAACATAAAGTTGGTGATAACCCTCCTCTGTTATGGCCTGGAAAGGACTATTACAACCCAAGGTGAATACATTCTTTTATCTCTCTTAAAACTGGATTATGATAGTGAACTTGCTGAATGATTCAGTCTGAACCAGATTATGAAGGTGAATTCATGCTTCATTTATGGATTCTTCCTATCTGGATTATGCAGAGAATCTGAACCAAATTCTTGGGATGATACAATGAGAGATGAGCTGGACAGAGAAAAATATCCACGCATGCCTTGGCACGATGTCCAATGTGCTATTTGGGGCCCACCATGCCGAGACATTGCAAGGCATTTTGTTCAGCGCTGGAATCATGCTAAGGTTTATTTTACTCCACTTGGCTGTTAATTAGTATAGGACTCTATTCCTTCAAATATATATATATATATATATATATATATATATATATATATATATATATATATATAGAACTCTATTTTACTGATATAACTTTTTATGTTTCACAGAGAAGCAAAGCTGCGAATGAACAAGAAATACCCCTCCTGATGCCACAACACCACATGGTTATCCCACATTACCTGGGCAGAAGCCAAGAAATAGATGTTGAAATTAAGAATGCTCATGCTAGTGCAGAAGACTTATATAGACTGGGCGTGTTTCGTTCAGAGTCGCCACCTGAAAGCATACCATTGCTTTTGCCCCAGGAAGCTAACAGCAGGCAGGCTTCCAATCTAAACAACACACAATATGGTATAGAGTCTACCCATATCTCTTTTCATCTGTTGATGAAAGTTTGTGAGGTTTCTAGTTATATTTACTTCTATACTTGACTTCAATCTTAGATCTGGAGATGAAAATTTTCAGATGTCATTCATCGAGTGGATCCACTAGTAGATCAAATAACTAAACAGGGAGATTGGTGGGTAACACAGGAGGGAACTGAATTTTCTGATAACTTAGCAGACGTTGGTCCTCGGACCCCTTGTTCTTGTCAAGTTGCTCTCTCTCTTTCCGTCTCTCTTTCCTTTTTTAAATAAAATATATGTTTTGCTGTTTTTTAAGAATTTATGAATTTAATGTTTAATGGATTGTAGATTATCAGAAGTGTTAGCCAATGGTCAGCGGGAACAAGATATACAGAGGATAGCATTCATACAGCTCATTGTTCACTCATTGAAAATGCTAAGCACTTTGTCTTCATTGAGGTATTGAAATAATAAAGTTTATGATCTATATGTGTCCATCATTTGAATCATTGTTGTAGCATCAACGGGCCCTTATTGTATTATCGGTTGGCAGGGATCAAGGGTTCATTTACTTTAATAAAAAACGAAAAGAAAAATACTAACAGAGTATTTTATAAATGGATGTTGAAGTGAAATACCCAAGTGGAGCAATTTAAATTATCTGCTCTAGATCATATGTAATTTAGGTACAACATTTGATTTTATTTTCTTTAAATGCCCACTTCTAGAACCAGTTTTTTATATCTGGCCTTTCTGGAGATGAAATCATTCAAAATCGAGTACTTGATGCTTTATACAAACGCATAGTGGTGGCATACAACGAGAAAAAGTGTTTCAGGGTAATTATTGTCATCCCGCTCTTACCAGGGTACCAGGTACTTATTCCCTCTCAATATAATGATAATAATAAAGTCTCACTTAGTTTTTTTAGTAAGTTCATGTTTAATGTTTAGTTCTCCAAACTACAGGGAGGTTTGGATGACATTGGAGCAGCAACTGTGAGAGCCATAATGCACTGGCAATACCGAACAATTTGCAGGGGACAACACTCTATATTGCACAATCTTTATTCCTTTCTTGGTCAAAAAACATCTGATTATATATCTTTCTATGGTCTCAGAACCTATGGCCAACTTTCTGATATCGGCCCATTGGTCACAAGCCAGGTACTGCTCTGTTTTGAAGCACTGAAGCAATCTGACAAATGACAAGTACGACGGCATTTTAAGTTTTAATGGTTTGCTTTTGGAAGTATGCTAGATTTCTTGCCTTCATAGTCTTTTGCAATACAATAGACTTTGTTTCCCACTCTGTATTGATCCTTTTATGAACGGTTCTCTTCTAAGAGCAGGCCATTTACCTTATACGCCCCAAACAAGAAACTCTGGTTTTTAGGTTGTTTCTATTATTCATCAAGTACCATGGACTGGTTTCAAATTCTTTTCAATTTCAAGTGCAGGTTTATGTCCATAGTAAAGTTATGATAGTAGATGACCGTGTAGCCTTGATTGGATCATCAAATATTAATGACAGAAGCTTGTTAGGATCTAGAGATTCTGAGGTAATTCATCCTTGATCAAGGAGTACTTAGTTTGTTGATCTTACTAAACCCGATCCACTATCATCGGCACATGTTTTCGACTTGGAGATATTCCTATATCTTTTCTGATGAGAATAAGATTGCCTCTCATGGGGTTTCAGATTGCCGTAGTCATTGAGGATAAAGATTTTATTGATTCTTCAATGAATGGGAATCCATGGAAGGCTGGAAAGTTTGCATTTAGCCTTCGGGTGTCGTTATGGACAGAGCATTTGGGTCTACACTCCGGAGATGTTAGTAATGCTTTCATTATTTGAACATTATGCACAATTCACACAAAGAGAAAAACACATATTTATATAGTCGGAAAGATGTGCATATTAAGATCAATGTACCATTTTCCAGATTTTTCAAATCAAGGACCCTATAGCTGACACTACATACAAAGATTTGTGGCTTGCAAGAGCTAAGGTAAGAGTTTTTAATTTACAAAATTGAACTCTTAAGTCTTAGGGCTTGTTAGGGAAATGAAAAAAACATGCAAGGAAAATTATTTTCTTATGTTTGCTTTTCCCATGTGAAAATGTAGAGGAAAATATTATGACTAGTTTTCTTAAAATATTATATAGACATAGACTGCAACAAGAGTAAAAGTAAAACGGATGCTTAAATTGTGTTTATGGTTGTGCTTATTTTATATTTTCCCCTACATTTCTTTACTTCTATTTTTCTCTATGTTTTTCTTTTGCATTCCTCAGTGTTTTCCAGGCTCCTTACAAGACCCCAAGGCTTATGAGTTATAAGCCCCAATCTTCAATCTAGCTAATATTATTATGCCGGGTAGAATATAATACCTTTCCTGGGTCTACAACCATAAATTTGAGCTTGCGGTATCAGAGTCTTGTTGACCTAGAGGTCACAAATTTGAACCTCACTCTCACCCAGTTTTAAATTTCTTTTAGTTGAAAACAAATCTTGCATTCTTGTCTGCACGGGAGAGGCATGTTCGAAAGGTCACAAGTTTGAACCTCACTGCCACTTACACTATGTTTGGTTCAAGGAATTGGAGAGGGAAAGAAAAAGAAAATTAGAAGGAAAACATTTTTCTTGTTTGGTGAGAGAGAAAAAGAAAAGAAAAATGAAAGGAAAAGAAAATAAGAAATAAAATGTACTAAGAAGAAGGAAAACCAAATTCCTCCCATTTTGGTGAGGAAAATGAGAGAAAACCATTTTTTTTCTTTTCCTACCAAATTCCTCGAACCAAACATGGTGTTAGTTTTTAAAATAATTAAGGTGAAAACAAATCTTGCGTTCTCGTCTGCATGTTAGAATACAAAATCTTTTTAGGCATAGAGGTCACAAGTTCTAACCCCACCGCCACATAGTTTTAATAAAAAATTAGGGTGAAAACAAATCTCACATTAATGGGAAATTTTACCTCTCTGGAACCAAATAACAACTGGGTATCTTCAAAGTAATAACTTCTGAGCATCTATTTTCTCTTTTATTCACAGTTGAATGCCAAAATCTACCAAGAGGTCTTCTCTTGCGTCCCCAACGACCTCATCTACACAAGGTACACAACCCCTCCAACATCTTATCTTTATAATAACATTTCTAGTGCTATTAGCATAGTAAACACTCAAAAGTTGACTCGGGCCCTTTAACATCTTATTTTTAAGGCAGTGTTTCCTATAGAGGAAATTGATATTCATGGAAAAAGTTTCCCAATGAAAATTCTTTTTTTACAATAACATTTTCTAGTGCTATTAGCATAGTAAACACTCAAAACTTGACATTACATGCCTATGAAAAACCACTGCATTTCAAGGAGTTGGTAAGTATCATGCTGTCAGCCTTTGCTGCCTTCGACGGAAAACAATTTTCTAAAGATTCTCCCCCCTGCTTACCCATTTTCCAACACACACAAAAATTGATTTTCATGGAAAACAATTTTCACGTGTGCCTAAAAAAGGTTTCTTTGGCGGCTTTCAAGTATTTCAAATGTGTGTCAATCAAACATTCCCATAAAATACAGGCATGCACTCAGACAATGTAAAGAGAAACTCAAGCACAACACAGTTGACTTAGGAGTTGCGCCAGAGAAACATGAAGATTTCGTGAATGAGGAAGCCGGCTTAGCGAAACCAATCGACAGGTTAAAGTCAATCAAAGGACACGTTGTTTGCTTTCCCTTAGAGTTCATGCGCGAAGAAGACCTGAGACCAATATTTATTGACCGTGAGTTCTATACTTCTCCTCATATCTTTCATTGAGCTTTTGAAGATGGTGAGTGTGCATTATTTATTTTATTAGGACTTCCACTTAAGCCTATCATAATTCATGTATAGTTCATCTTTTCAATTGTGTGTATAGATTGACAATGGGGAGATTTTCACTTATGTATATATTGCTACTCAACATTCTGTTGTAAAATAAGAAAATTGGTGATTATTTGTTACTAGTATTAATTGATGAATGTAATGCTTCATTTTTCAATAAAAACCTTCTTATTTCGGTTCAATGGTTAATATTCTCCTTTAAATAAATGAACTATATAAATAGGGAAAACTACCAAAGATAGGACCTAATTTTCTCCTTTGATCCAATCATTTTTCTATGTGGCAAATGTGGAGTATATGAGTGGTGGCCTTTAGAGCGTTAACAGAATGCACGCGCCAGTTATTATCGATAATAGTTATTCTGTTGATGCATGCATGCAACAGAGAATAGTCGTCACTGAATGTTTCACATTAACGACTTCAATGTGTGTTGACTATATAACCTTGTTGTAAATAATGTGTATATGTTTTTTTATATAACCATTTTTTTTTTGTATTTGTGACTATTTAAATCACAAAATATAGTATTCCCTCCGTCCCAAATTATTTGCAACGTTTGCTTTTTCAGCAGTCGCGGGAACTTTTGTTTATTTCTACGTTTTCATTAGTTATTTGATAAAATAAAATATTCTTGACACCTCTTATTTTGAATAACTTTTCATGTAGTTTTTTGATATGTAAATTTTATTTTTTATTTCTATACCAATATGTAAATAAAATGAATTGAAAAAACTTGATATTTTGCCTCAGAAATATAAGTGTGGCAAATATTTAGGAACGGAGGGAGTATCTTTTTTTTTGAAAGAATAGTGTCTTAATTCTACGTATAACAATAATAATGTATTAGAGGTTTACATCCTAGCAAGCTTATATAAGACTGTTAAGAAAAAAAATATTTAAATTTAGAAATAACTGGTATATAACAAACATTAGATGTCTTTTTTGGAATAAATTAGATGTCTAATGTTAATTCTACACAAGGTCTCCAAACAATTTGGACCAACCCTGATACTCGAGTAAACAATTACGGAGTAATGTGTAATCTAGTGGTACTTTTGCCATCATAACCAATGCTCTCCTCGTCCAAAAAAAATATCAAGTGTGCTATTCAAAAATTACAAAAACTTTATTTATTTATTTATACGTTTTCATCGATTATTTGATAAAATAAAATATTCGTGCCACCTTTTGTTTTGAGCAAGTTTTGACTTACTTTTTAAATAGTGTAAATTTTATTTCTTATTTTTATAGCAATCTTTAAATAAAATAAATTAAAAAATTTGTGTCGGACGAACTGGCCGGTTTTTATCGGTTCACACCGGTTCGAACTAGTTCAGCGCACAATGCGGTCCAAAGGGCCGGACCGAACCGGTTGACCTCCGGTTTGTCGGTTCCTAGTTCGAACCGTCCGATCCGGTTTTCAAAACTGTGGGTTGGAGTCTTATTTCGGTTTATAAATCACGTCTTGCTTCTATTTTTGTCTTTCTCTTTTTTTGATGAACATAAATAAACAATGCTATTTGGGCACATGAACTCAATATCTTTACCCCCAAACATGCCCTAAAATCTAGATTGCATCCCCTAAAATGAACTCTATCTATCATTAAATAATCTTGGTGTTTTCTTATTTTGGATGTACCTAAACAATTTTTACTTTCATTAAAAGGGAGGAACTATATGCTAATTTTGTTTTCTCTCTCATCAAATTCTAATAATTTTTTTATTTTATTTTTCAACACTTTTTTTAATTTGCATAAAAGTCTATGTGAATTCTTACATGTTCTTAAATCCATGCTTATTTTATAAATTTTAGTGTTTCATATTGTAAAAGAATTGAGCTTTAAAAAAAAGAAAAATAAAAAATTGACCATGAAAAATATTAGAAGATCCATATTTTACATGTTAACCTTAGGACCACGAAAGAACTACTCAAAAGTCAAATACTCCCTCTGTCCAGAAATGATCTTCCTGTTTTATTTTTCTTGGTCAAAGTTTGTAAACTTTGACTCCGATATATATATAAAAATTGTATTATTATATAAATTTAGTATCAATATATTTCTATTAAAATGTAGTTTTAAAATATCAATTTTTTATAAAATATATTTATTTAAAGATATTACTCCTTCCGTCCTAATTTTTTCTTCCCAGTTTGACTTTTCCCCATTTTTAATTTTTGGCTTTGACTTCAAATTTTACCCTCCTTAAAAAAGATTTTTTGAATTTTTTTTTGCAATCATTCAAAATATAGAGTTAGAAGATAATTGGTGTAAATACATGAGGGTATTAATGTCATTTGTCATTCTTTTTTTTCTAATGGGAAGGTAGTTTTAGAACGGGGAGAAAAGGAGAAGTGAGAAGAAAGTTTTAGGACGAAAGGAGTAATGTTTAAAGTACAATATGAAACACTATGAAAAGTCAATTAGAAAGAATATTTTAAGGAATAAAAGTTTACATCGAGGTGGAATTGTGGAAATGTGGAATATGTATTCGGTAACCTAATGTGGCCGAGAAATGAAACCCCTCAATATATTCCGAACTCGCGACAAATTGACGAGAAGAGATTGCGATTCGAGACGCGCGTCAGATCGCAATGAAAGCGGACGTGACAATGAATATCCAACTGGATTTGAATTTCCCATTTCGAATCCGCAACTCAACCAGCTTTCTCCTCCACTTCACGCAACGATAGGTACGTTTATAAGCTCATCAGCTTATCGCCACTGACAGCCCCGGAGAACTGATAAGCACGCCCTCTTATCAGCGATGGACTTCTGGCAAAATGGCATCGAAGATAGCGAGACCAAGTCCTTCCCCGCCCCACCACATATATACCTCTCCCCGTCTTCTTCCTCCATTCTTCTTCTTCTTCTTTCTCTCTGCTTCATTATTTCTCTTTTTGGCCTTTTGTGGGGGGAAACCCTAGAAATTCTTGCTGGCTAGGCTCTCTGCTGCTTCGATCTGTGGATTCCGAGCTCATTTTGCCTGGATTTGGTGTAAAGGTGACGTGATTGGAGTTTCAGGTGGTTGAAATGTCCTCTCTTAGCAGAGAATTGGTCTTTCTCATACTTCAATTCCTGGAGGAGGAGAAGTTTAAGGACTCCGTTCACAGGTCTGCACTATTCTCCATTTGATCTATCGGTTTGTCTTTTCCATTTTTGTTTTGCGGCATCACTTTTTACTGTGTTTTCTTATTGGGTTATTCTTACTCATTTGCAGAGTATTTCAATTTTTTTCAAAAAACTTTTAGTATCTTCCCCTTAGCTAAAAATAGCTATGTTTTTATGGATTTTGGGTTAACGTGTTAATATATGGCTGCGAGGTTAGAAGTGTGAAAATGAGCTAATTTTAGTGCTGATTGATGTGACGACCTGTGGGGGCAATTAGGGGGAAATCATAAATGTCCTTTTTAATCAGTGGGGAGTTAAAGATTTGTACTGTAATCTACTCCCAATTGGAGCGTTAATCATGATACAGAGTACTATCAAAATTTTCCGTTGTGGCGAATATGTAACCATATATCTTCTTGTTTGAGCTGTTTTTACACTGAAAGGTGTGATAATGTGAGATTGTTGTGGTTAATAATTTGTTTGATATGGAGTATTTTCTAGACTTGAGCAAGAATCGGGGTTTTTCTTCAATATGAAGTACTTTGAGGAGAAAGTTCATGCCGGTGAATGGGATGAAGTTGAGAAATACCTATCTGGATTTACAAAAGTAGATGACAATAGATACTCCATGAAAATATTTTTTGAGATTAGAAAGCAGAAGTATCTCGAAGCACTTGATGGGTATGTATATGTTATTTCTCTTCTTTTTTTGAATTACAACACCCAAATTCTTCCCTCCTTTTGAATTAGTTTGTTTCTTTCTAATTCTTGGGATTGAACTTTTCCTCAGGCAAGATAAGGCAAAGGCTGTAGAGATTCTTGTGAATGATTTGAAAGTGTTCTCAACATTCAATGAAGATCTCTATAAAGAAATTACTCAGTTGCTGACATTAAGTAATTTCAGGTACCTTGCCTGATATTTACATATAGGAAACATCTATCTTTATAAAAGACTTGCAAGTGCTTTTCCTATCCCATATGGCAGTGTACTTCTATACGAGTATCTAGGGAGTTCTGTTCAAATTTTTTTTGCTGACCTTGTTCATTTTGTGCTTACAAGGTTCGGATATTGCTCTCTTAGTGTCTCAGTGATAGAGCTTCAAATTTTTTATTTTTTGAATTTTCTGTAATCTCTGTATGAAAGCTAGCTCATGAAGATGAAATGTGGGTTATTCTTTACCTCTGATTAGACAGTTTTTCTTGGAGTGGAGGATTATTGAGTCTCGTGTTCTTTTGAAAACTTTCCCAGAGAGAATGAGCAGCTTTCAAAGTATGGGGACACAAAGACTGCTCGCAGCATAATGTTGATAGAGCTGAAAAAATTGATTGAAGCAAATCCTCTCTTTCGAGAAAAGCTTGTATTCCCAACCCTCAAGGCATCAAGATTGCGCACCTTGATTAATCAGAGGTGTGCATTTGCATCTTTCTCCGCCTACATTTTTAAAGTTTTGTATTTTCTCAATACCATTGGATCGAAAAGAAAACAGCTCATTTTATATAAAAATCTCACACATTTCTTTGTTTCTGCTTATAAGTGCCCCGTCTTGCTAAAAGTATGAACACACACGTGTGTCAGTGTGAGTGTGTGTATGTGTTATGGTGATCAATTATCCATGTTTCCAATTTTAGAGCGACACATTTACACTACTTTGTTTATCTGTTGATATTTGTTACTTTTGCTTGTCTGTTGATGGTGTTTGTGACTTCTGTTTGTCCGTTGATAGTGGTTGTTACTTTTTTGCCCTTGGATAGCGCTTGTCACTTTGTTAGTCCCTGGACAGTGTTGTTACCCTATTTATCCTTGGATAGTGTTTTTACTTTCGACGCTCATCATGGGTCATCTGGAAACAGTCGCTCTATGTTTTAAACATAGGGGTCAGACTACGTACATCCGACCCCCTTACCCTGCAATGGGCAGGAGCCGTTGAGGCAATGGGGTAATGTTGTTGTTGTTGTTTCCCCGTTAATCAGTCAACTACCCAACCCGCCAATCTGGTGATCCAACAGCCCTGCTTGACAATCCTTGGCTATCCAATCAATACAATAGAAGACGCTATCTAAATTGCGCATATGAATTATGAACAGTACTCGTAAAATTGTGTAATTCTGCAAATTGAATTACAATATTAACAACCTTGCTTGTGTGGTGTATTGTTTCGTATTAATGGTTCGTGCCAAAATGGAAATTCTATCATTTTGTTTGCAATTTTACTTAATTAGGAAATCATATTACTCATCCTTTTTCATGGCACCTTCTTCAAGTAGAAGTTTCACACTTTCACTAGTTTTTTGGCTCTTTTTTATGTTTCTGTCATGGTTTAATGTGTTTACTTTTTTCCCCTGTTTATATATATATATATATATAGAGAGAGAGAGAGAGAGAGAGAGAGAGAGATTTTGGATCCAGTGAGAATGCGGTCTAATGAAAAAAATAAGAATGCATCTCGTGCATTAGATGTAAGATCTAAGGGCTTGAAAAATTCAAAAAGACTGAAAAAATCTGAAAAAACGCGGTGGCATTATGATAAATAAGTTGAACTCTACTCCCAGTTCCAAAAATGCACTACCACAATGTAAAAATGCCTCGTGACGGCATAAAAATGCACCATTCTCATTTCTCGCAGTAAGGACCATTCTCACCTCAACTGCACCCTATATATATATATATATATATATATATATATATATATATATATATCAGTCTTATCTAATCTATGATGTGAACATTAGTTTTTGTTTAATGAATTTTGTGCAATTGTTATACTTTCAAGTTTCAACACACAGAAACAAGTGTACCCTTGTCTCTACAAATATGCTCATGCCACCTATCTGTATCCTTGTGCCTGATTATGTGTAGCTGTTCATCCACTGATAGTGTTTGTTACTTTGTTGATATGGTTGTCCATTGTTAGTGTTTGTTACTCCCTATGTCCTGAATGTTCTTTCCATTGTGGCTTGGTATGCTTATTAAGAAAATGAAATTGTGTTGTGATTTTTTCAGACCTAAGAGAAAAAGTATCAACCACACAAATCTTTCCTTAAATGGGAATGAGATTTTTGGGACAATCCCCCTTAAGGGAAAAGAGATGAAAATCTTGGGATGTAGGGGTACTTTATTTGTCCATTGATATTTTGATAACATGGCAAATGGATATGCTTTTTCTTCAGTTTGAATTGGCAACATCAGCTGTGCAAAAATCCAAGGTCAAATCCAGATATAAAGACCTTGTTCACAGACCATACTTGCAATCCTCCAAATGGGACTATTCCTCCTGGTGCTGTGAACATTCCTGCTAATGTGGTTCCAAAGCCTACTGCCTACACAACACTCGGTGCTCATGGGGTATGATCTGTTTGGTTAGCGGACCTGTCTATACCATAGTGTACATCTAGATGTTTTTGTCATACCCAAATTCATTCTGTCCTGTTGCTGGCAGCCATTTCCACCCACTGCAGCTACTGCAAATGCTAACGCATTAGCAGGTTGGATGGCAAATGCTGCTGCATCATCATCTGTTCAAGCGGCAGTGGTGACTGCATCATCCCTACCTGTTCCGAACCAAGGTCCGTCTATTGTGTTATTTGAGCTCAACGTTTTATCTATGATATTTTATCGGTCATATTTTTAAAGAAAAAAATGCTGTTCTGAACATGGAGAAACTGCTAATTTTGGCTATTCAAAAGATATTTATTTGATTTGACTTTATTCACTATATGTTTCAGTTTCAATCTTGAAGCGTCCAATCACACCTCCTGCAACACTGGGTATGGTTGAGTATCAGAATGCAGATCCTGAACAGTTAATGAAACGTTTGCGTCCTGTGCAGTCTGTGGAGGAGGTATTTTTGAAAACCTTGGTTATTATTTCTTGCTCATACAAAGTACCCATGTTGCTACAAGACTTCTGATGAAGCTCTTCTTTAAAGAATCACACTGTTAGTTGCTACTAGTATGGGCCTATGGGGGAAGAGGGATATAGTAAGTTAACTACTGCTATATTATTGTTCTTTGTACGTGGGAGTTATTTGAATAGCTGAACCATGCATGCATTGAAGTTTGAATGCTTTTTATCTTGTTTTCAACAGGTTACATATCCTACTGTTAGGCAGCAAGCGTCATGGTCTCTTGAGGATTTGCCAAGAACCGTAGCATTCACTCTGCATCAAGGATCCACTGTTACGAGCATGGATTTTCACCCATCTCATAATACACTGTTCCTCGGTATGATTGCCTCGAGAATTTTACATTTGTGTACGTGCATTGCTACTGCAACAACATACTGTGCAGTTAATGATAATGCCATTTGAACTCTTTTCGGCACAGTTGGCTCCAGTAATGGCGAAATAACACTCTGGCAAGTTGGAGTGCGAGATAAACTGGTGTCTAAGCCATTCAAAGTTTGGGATATTCAGTCCTGCACAATGCCATTTCAGGTAAGTGACTCCCCAAGTCCCAAAATACTTTTCAAGTTTAATTGGCTTGAAGATTAAGAAAATGAAAACTATGTGATTGAGATTTATCTAGAAGAGAAACTATATGAGCTACAGATTTGTTTCCTTAAAAGGAAGTTGGAAAAGCTTATTTTAGGACGGATATGTTTTAAGGGTGGAGAGTTACAGGCTATTGAGTTATTTGAGTAGCTTCATTTGTTTTGTGTCTAATGCATTTATGGCATTTTTATTGTTTTGGCTCTAATGCATTTATGGCATTTTTATTGGGAGTTTATTTTATATAAGAAACCCTGCACGTGTTCAAAACTCATGTCACTTTTTTTTTGTCCCGTGTCCTTTTCTTGTCTTTCATTAACATTTGAGCGCTTCAACAGGCTTCTGCGGTCAAGGATGCACCATTTTCTGTGAACCGCGTTGCATGGAGTCCAGATGGGACATTTGTTGGTACAAGTTCCTTCATTTTTATATGTACCTATGATAATTCTGCAGGTTTGAGTATTTACAACTTTTCTTTGTATTGCAGGTGCTGCATTTTCTAAGCATTTAATCCATTTGTACTCTTACACTTATACGGGACCACATGATTTACGACAACATCTGGAGGTATGTATCTGGACAAACAAGCACACACACATGCACACACCCTTTCCTTTCACAGAATTTGTTTCTCCTTGTTTTGATAGTCATATGTTGTCTTTGTATGGGAATGCAATTTCATCTCCCATACGTGCAGATAGATGCACATGTTGGAGGAGTGAACGATTTAGCTTTTGCATATCCAAACAAACAACTGTGTGTGGTAACATGTGGTGATGATAAGCTGATTAGGGTGAGTCTTGTCTTAATTTTGAATGTTAATGTTTCTTCCCTTATTTAGCGGAAGCTAACACATTTTTATTAGGTGTGGGATTTGACTGGGAGAAGGTTGTTTAACTTTGAGGGACATGAAGCTCCTGTATACTCAATATGCCCTCATCAGAAAGAGAATATTCAGGTATAGGAAAATGACATCTTGAAGCTGTATGTGCTGTTCAAACACACCACTAGTATTTCCTTGGTGGAATTCTATAATGCCAAGTGGCATAACTGTCAGTAACTTGTGCTTGAAGAGTTGTAACTACTCACACCCTTTGGACTTCTTGGTACCAGGCTTCAGCATAGAAGTCCCCTTTTTGGTGATGTCTTTAGGGCTAGTTATACTTCTGGGTTTTCAATTAGTTAGTTTTTCTGTATTTTCTCTAGACTATTGATGCTTTGATATTTTATCAAGAGGCTCTTTGCCAATTCTCTAATCTACATCCTTGTGGCACTTGTTTTTCTAGTTTTGGACTCCGTATACTTGTTTTTTTGTATTAATACCATTGTCTAATCTACATCGCCGGATCGCCCCTACTTCCCACATAGGGGTAAGGTATGCATACACACCATCCCCAAGCCTCACTATTGGGTTTTACTGGCTACTCATTGTTGTACTACCATAGTCTTCTGGCTACTGTTTTGAATAGAGCACTCCTTCCAGGGCATTTCTCATCTAGTTTTTGGTAGCATGTTTCTGTGCGTGGGTTCATTTTGGACATGCAGTACACCCCATGATGTTTGAAGTTTTCTAGGACTTCAATTTCTTGGAACTTTTGTTGTAATTACAAACTAAAGGCATTTCCACTTATTTGCATTTTTTTCATTTATCCTTCTCTATAGTTCATATTTTCTACTGCTATTGATGGGAAAATAAAAGCTTGGCTGTATGACAATATGGGGTCAAGAGTTGACTATGATGCTCCTGGCCATTGGTGTACTATGCTTTACAGCGGTGATGGAAGTAGGTACGGTTTCAACCCTGAAGGAAATCCTCCCAATGAAGTTTTAATTTTTCAACATTTTTGTGCTAATTCTTAATTTCATGATATATACTGATGGTTATTTCTCTATTGTAGACTGTTTTCTTGTGGAACCAGTAAAGAAGGAGATTCTTTTCTCGTGGAATGGAATGAAAGTGAAGGTGCTATTAAGAGGACTTATAGTGGTTTTCGGAAGAAATCTATTGGTGGTGCTGTGCAGTTCGATACAACTCAAAATCACTTCTTAGCTGTGGGTGAGGATAACCAGATAAAGTTTTGGGACATGGACAACATAAATGCTGTTACTTATACAGATGCTGAGGGTGGTCTCCCGGTCAGTATCATATTTTACAGAAAACAATGAAAAAACGTGGTAATCAAGAACAAAAAATGCTACATGAATAGAATAAAAATTCCTTTTCAGGGGAAGACACATGTATATTACTACGCATATCAATGATTCTAATGAAAAATGGTTATTTTCAGAGTCTTCCTCGTTTGAGATTCAACAAGGAAGGGAATCTTCTTGCTGTTACTACTGCTGACAATGGAATTAAAATTCTTGCAAATGCTGTGGGTATGAGGTCTTTAAGGTCAAATGAGGCTCCACCATTCGAAGCACTAAGATCACCCATTGAAGCAGCTTCTATGAAGGTATCAAGCACAACCATTCCTTTTTTTTTTGTTTAGAATTTTTGGGGTTATAGCCATAAACACCTTTGTCTTTAATTCTGCAGGTTTCTGGATCTTCTGTCACTGCTCTTACTCCTGTGAATTGTAAAATAGAAAGAAGCTCTCCTGTTAGGCCTTCTCCAATCCTTGTATGTACAACATTCCTATTTTTTCAACCCAGCAAATTTAAGCACCGCTTTAACGTGTTTTTTTTTGTTTCTTAAAACTTGTCTTTCAAGTGTCTCTATACTTCCTGGAATCTTTTCGGACTGCATGATATGTCTCCATCCGCATAAATCTCAACAACACAATTTCACCTTTTCTTAAACTTTGTGAAAAACTAAAGGGGAACTTAAATATAGTACCGGGGGGATTATTTCTTAGCTGCGTAAGGAGTGCCGGTCTGACTTAAAATTCTCAAATTCTTCAATTATTGTCTGGACTGTGGTTGTGCAATTCTTTTGCATTATTTATGCTTGCTGCTTTGAATATATTTTAAAAAGATGCTACTTTCAGAACAAGTCTTGGAAGATGCTGATACAATGTGTCTACACAATCAGATGTTAACATAGTATCCACATTTATCTTGTATTATAGGTATAGCCATATACTCAGCTTCTCACAGCACTTAATAATATTTTTTTCCCAGAATGGAGTGGATTCAATGTCTAGAAACATGGAAAAGCCAAGAACCTTGGATGATGTAGCTGACAGAACCAAGCCGTGGCAATTGACTGAAGTTGTAGATCCAGCTCAATGCCGAATGGTTTCTATGCCCGAGAGCTCTGATGCAAAGGTCTGTGAACTAATTTTCCATTCAAAACCTCTCATGGACTTGTGGGGTTCATGGCCCACAGTTAGTTCTTTACACTACCTAAAATATGTGTGAAGTATTCCTCCCAATGTATGTCACTAACAAAAAATATCCTTTGATACTAAAAATGATCTATATAAGGTTGCCCGGCTTCTTTATACAAATTCTGGTTTTGGCATCTTGGCACTTGGGGCGAATGGTATTCAAAAACTATGGAAGTGGTCCCGCAATGAACAAAATCCTAGCGGCAAGGTAGAAGATGTATTATTGATTTTAATGCACCCTCATTAATGTTTGTGCATTGATATTGATTTATTAAAGAAGCAAGTGGGTCTAAAGTCACTGGGGTCTGAAGGCCACTGCCAATGTTGTTCCACAGCATTGGCAGCCAAACAGTGGTCTTCTTATGACCAATGATGTATCAGGTGTCAACCTTGAGGAGGCAGTTCCTTGTATAGCCCTCTCGAAGAATGACTCTTATGTCATGTCAGCAGCTGGTGGAAAGGTTTCATTGTTTAACATGATGACATTTAAGGTATGCATGTAGAATATCTTCTGAAACCTTAATCAAAGTTACTGTGGTGTTTGGCTTTATCATTCTCATTTTTATACATCTGATATATGCCCCGTGTCATGTGTAGGTGATGACAACCTTCATGCCACCTCCACCGGCTTCAACTTTCTTAGCTTTCCATCCCCAAGACAATAATATCATTGCCATTGGCATGGAGGATTCTACCATACATATATACAATGTTAGGGTTGATGAGGTAAACCTTTTCTATATGTATTATGCATTCTGTCTGTACGATAATTTTATATGTACTGATTCAGTTGATTATAATTATAAATAAATTTAGGTGAAATCCAAACTTAAAGGACACCAGAAGCACATCACTGGTCTTGCATTCTCTACAAACCTTAACATACTGGTCTCATCTGGTGCTGATGCCCAGGCAAGTTTTGTTCCATATGCTATCTCACTTTAATACATCAAGTCATGGCATGATCAATGAGCATTCTTAATAATATTGAGTGCATATGGATTGGATTATGCTTAAGTTCATTAACTTTGTGCAAACTTCTGGGTCTCTCAAACTGGGGTCATATGCTTGCTAATGCTAAACATGGTATTCAAATTGGCTTGGATTAATTGCTAAAGAAATCATGAACTTTGGGTAAACTTGCCTATACATTCAGGCCAGAAACGGTGATAATGTTTTACATTGGATGCCTTTTCCACTGCTACCTTCTTATGAAGGAACAATGAAATGAAATTTTAAAATTGTCACCATCATAGGGTTTTCTACTTGATTGTGAAATACCATGAGACAAAGTTGTGTGTTGAGATAGGTGTCCTCCACGTTTCCATGTTCTCAATTTCAAACTAAAAATTCTTTACAGCTTTGTGTGTGGAGCATTGATACATGGGAAAAAAGAAAATCAGTTCCCATCCAATTGCCTGCTGGTAAAGCACCCACGGGTGACACCCGAGTGCAGTTCCATGCCGACCAAGTCCGTTTGCTGGTAGCACATGAAACACAATTGGCCATATACGATGCCTCCAAGATGGAATGCATACGCCAGGTAAAACACAAATGTGTTTATCAAAACTCTCGTATTTCGGTGCTCCATGAACACTAATTTTTATGATGAGCTTTTTATTGCAGTGGGTTCCACAAGAGTCTTTACCTGCACCCATCTCATATGCTACCTACTCCTGCAATAGCCAACTAGTTTATGCGTCCTTTGGTGACGGAAATATTGGAGTGCTTGATGCAGATACCCTAAGACTGAGATGCAGAATAGCTCCATCTGCTTATCTATCTCAGGCAGTATTGAATGGGTAAGAACACAATTTACATTTTCTTTCTTTCTTTCCCAAATCAATTCTTCTTCTTAACGGCCCAAACATTTGTGTTGGTTGCAGAGGCCAAGCAGTGTATCCACTCGTTGTTGCAGCACACCCACAAGAAGCCCATCAATTTGCAGTCGGGTTGACAGACGGGTCTGTTAAAGTCATAGAACCATTGGAATCTGAAGGGAAGTGGGGAGTATCTCCTCCTGTTGATAGTAATGGAATGCTAAATGGTAGGGCAACCTCATCGTCTGCCGCTAGCAACCATATATCAGACCAAGTTCAAAGGTGAAACTATCTGTGTTTTGACAGTGACAGTGCATTGTAATTTATAGGAATAGATTTTAGAGGTTGTTTTTTTGGCTCCCTCTATTAAAGGATACAAGAATTGGAATTGACTTCAAAAGGGCTAATGTAATATGTGTCTTTTTTAGTTATCATTTTTACTATTTATTTCTACATAAAGTTTTGTTCAAAGTTTGGAATGTATTTTAGTTATCAGTTTTACTAAACGTCAAAAATTACTACTCCCTCCTTCCAGGAAAGAACTTTCTATTTGGACTTTTCTTCATTTATATGAAGGGTTGACTTATGGCTTGAAATGCCTAAAATGCCCTTTAAAAAATTTGTATTAAATGAAAGGAAAGTTGGTTGAACACAAATTTAATCATTAGAAGCATTGTTTACAGAAATTGGGGGAGGGGTTATGGGTCTCTTACATCAAATCAATAATCTACTTTTACATAAAATGATCATAGAACCAAATTTTGGCATTCTCTCCTTTTTAGCTACCGCCCAAAAATTTGACATTCAAATTGGATTTCAGCAACTTATAAAAGTCTCTTGCCCTTTCCCTTTTTGGCATGCACTTTCTTCACTGACGCTTCCTCTTTTTCTTTTTCATTTTCCTTCCCACACCAACTGATTATGCCAAATTCACCCTAACAGACTCGATTCGATTAGGTCCCGTTTTCTTCAGCTTATGAAATGAACACAAAAAATAGGAAAAGAAAGATATTGAAGTTTGAGCATGTGAATACTGTATTAAATAGATAACTTAATTTCAAACAAAGGGAGCAACATATAAGAGGTTTATGGACTGCTGCGATAAGAAAGATAAGGCATATTTAAGAGTAAAGTATAAGATTTCCCATAAGGAAGCAAAATTAAAAGTTATTAAGGTGAAGAATGCAACTTCTGAATGCCTTTATAAGATATTGGAGGATTGGGGCATAGTAAGAGGCTTTTTTGACTTGTTAAAGTGCGTGATAGAAAGGTCCAAAATCTAGAGTATGTGAGGTGTGTGAAAGACAATGATAGCAGGGTATTGTTCTAACACCTCAACCCGCATAACTTGAATACATGAGCCAGCGAATCGGGTTGCTACTAAATTGTTATCCGTTACAACTCATATTTACAAACAATTTAAAACAAATATCGCAAAGTATAATTTAAAACATTCATCGGAGTACTTTAAAAATAGTGCGAAAGTTTTAGTCATTATTCAGAACAAACTTGGAATTCAAGCACATAAAAGTATTGAGTATTTAAATAATAAATATCAATTCAAATCTTCAACCACATCCACGCACATCTCTTCATCCTCATCGCCTCCGGGAGTGGCTCTACGTTCATCATGATCCTGATTACCTACATGCAACAAAAGAACCAACACTACATGCTCAACATTGAAGCTGAGTGAGAAATATCTAACATTTAGTTATATATATAGATGACCTCACTAGTTCATAACATCACACGATATTATTCACACAAGTTCATCATGAATATCAACATACCAATTCAATTCATAAACAATATTGATAATATAAGATATTATGCTCTCGTTACTTTTGTCAACAAACTTACTTTTCTCATAACCTATTCTAGGTTTACGCTTATACTAACTTTGACTTAATGGACTCATGACATTCCTCTTCGAAACAAAGATCAAGCTCAACCAACTCGATAGTTCCTCGTTGGATGGGTGAGATTCTGTCCTTTTTGAAACGACAGTTCATAGATCTCCGTGTGCACATTTTTACCCGAGCCACCAGGTGCCACATGGCTCTAACCTTTCTGTACTTATGGCATAACTTGCCTATATTCCATTGAGGTCAAATCCTAGAGTTTCTATAGGTTCATGTAACGCCCTACAACCCGGTCTATTAGAATTGATTATTTTAAATAATTAATTACTGTTCCGGTCCAGAGTTGGGGAAAATAAAAGTTCTTAGAAAAATTATTTGAACACGTCATTAAATTTGTTTTGACTGTCTGATTCCAAAAACGTAAACGGTTTTCAATTCGGACTCGTTCGGGGGGAAAGCACGTACCGTTCAGGTCAGATTTTACATAACGGAGTAGAATTTAGGGAATTAATTCCCCACTTAACTCTCCACACGCCACACCCATTGATCTTCCTTAACTCCCATCATTTCATCTCAATTATTTTCCATTTAACTCCCTTAAATTCCCTTCAATATAATCCTCCTTCCCCTCTTCATTTTCCCCATCATTTGTAACTCCCAAGCATTCACACACAACTCCCTTTCCCCTTATCTTGTTCGGTCAAGCAGCAGCAGCAGCAAAGGAGGTGTTCCGGTGGTTAGTCGAGGAGGAAGGAGGAGGAGGAAGAGAGGGAGGGCTACGCGCGAAGCCGTCTGTACAACTGTTCGTTTGTTCATTGTCATCCGTTCGTTCATCTCGTTCCATTGTTCCGTCAACCCATTCGTTTAGAGGTGAGTAGTTGTCCCTCTAATTCTAGAACATTTAGTTATAATCTATGTCGTTATATTCATAGCAATATCGTACGCAACCTACGTAGAATCTATGCATGTTCGTAGGTTAGCCATCAAAACGTTCACTACGTAAAACTTATTAATATTGGCCTAGGAATCACTAGGAATATATTCATCAATGTTTGTATTATTGTTCTAGAACAAATCAAGGTGTTAAGGTTGCAAAATGGATCAAAACGTAGCCAAGGACAGAAGACTGTCACCTGGACGGTCGACCGTTACTTCAGACGGTGGACCATACCCTCGGCCAGTCCAACGGTCACCGCTGGGACGGTCGACCGTCATCCATGACGGAAGACCACGGTGGACCGTCTGTGACCCAGACCCCAGACCATAGCCCACGGTCGACCGCCGGTAGGGTACGGTCGACCGTTCAGCAGGCAGAATTTCGGGCAGTTTGTAGAACGAGCCCCATTTGACCAGTTTGACTCAGAATCTAATTGTGTGTTTGCATGAAATGTTAATATTCATTATGTGTGTTATTTAATTGATATATTCTTGGCGTTGACCAAAGGTAAATACATCAAGCATTCATCATGTTCATTCTAGGCGCATGTCCTAGGTTTTTCATCATGTGCATACCACTGTAGGGAGGTCAGGCTTCCGTGCGCCTACTGCAGTGGGCCCATCCAGGAACCTTTGGGATCTAACGGGTTTTCATCAGGTAGACTTTGTGTACGTACATGGTAGTCAGGCTACGGCTACCACCCGGTTTTTGCTAGTTCACTTGCGACGTTTTGTCGAGCCCGGGTCATTACCGGAGTGCAGGGGTGATCCTGTCAAGTGAGACTAAGTCAGGGGTGTCCCTAATAGCTTAAGTCATGCATCAAGTCATATTGTCATCATGTATGTTTCATGTCACGTCAACATTCAATGTGGTCATCATCATGTATGTTCCACATCACACCAACATTCAATGTGGTTGTTATTCATTTTGTTTAAGTGCAAATTAATCAGTTAGTAAACATGTGGTTTTTCGTACGTTAAGTACAGGTATTAATATGTGTGTAGCCATATGGGTTATCACTTAATGTTCTTTTGTTAGATTCACTCCTCAGCTTTTGCTGAGCGTGTAGTTGTTTTTGCTACACGCAGGTAGATATGACGGTACGGGTGCTAATCCTGGAGGACAGTGATGATGGGAGGATGGGCGGCGCACGGACAAGTTCAATATTTAAAAACATTTAATTAATTAATCATTTGGGCATGAATCCACCATATGTCGTTTTACTTATTTTGGACTTATTTATTTACTTCCGCTTTACTCTGCATTTATATCACACACGTTTTGGTGTTAACTCCCTAGCATTTATTTCACCAATAAAACGTAACCGTTTCCACAATAAATAGACATTAATGCGTTTTTCTCTACGGACGGTTCTCGGACCGCCCATGTAACCCTACCGGTCCGTTGGGTCGCGGGTGAACCGGCTCCACGGAAGGCGGGTGTTACAGTTCATATGTTACTTTAATGATACATTACATTCATAAGTGCATATCTCATAAAATAGGCATAATCATCATCAACATAACAAAACATGATTAAACATCGGCCTAGCGTTGGGTGTGAATACTCATGCTTACCGACATGCAACATACAAGTCTCACAATACACTCTCAACATGAAAATAGGTTCGAGAATAGCTCTGGTACCAGACTACGGTACCTGGTCCGGTATTTGGGTATGAATACGGTACCTGGGTACCGCCCAGGGAGTACCTAGTACCGACTAGGACAGAGTTCGGCAGCACCACATAGCTTGTGACGGTAGCTAGTTGCCGTCACAACGGTAGGGTCTACCGTCCGGTCGCAGATTCTGCCAGCAAATTTTGATCTGTGGCGATACCTGGGTACCGGTAGGCCGGTACCTCGCTACCGCTTAACACGATATTCCTTTTCTTGCACCAGCTTTAATTCCAGCAACAATCCAACACCAGTTCCATACAATTCATTACCAATATGTATATAATTCACTTCTTAACCATATCCCATCTTACCTTGATTATAATTGAATCAATTAATGCATTCTAACCCACAACTACTAATAATCCAATTGAAGTATCATGTAGGGTTTCACAAAAATTAACCGAAATGATTCTACGGACGTAAGATTCAAACCCATAGATATAACATAGTGTTAGTTGTCCACGTACTCACCTCGATGATTAGACGAAGAACTACGAAAATGAATTGACCTACGAATGGTGACAATGGCACGGTAACAGAAGGTTTCTCCTCTTCTTCCTTCTTCTTCTTCCTTCTTTTTCTTTCCTCTCCTTCTTCTTCTTTCTTCGGTTCTGCTCTTGTTCCTTGATGTCGCTGCTGTGTTCTAGTCGAGTGAAGGAGGCGAGAGAGAGAGGGGGGGGGGNCATAATATGGGCGTGCAGCATGGGGTTTTAGGCGTGTTAGGTGTGTATTTATAGGTATGGGGTTTTGGGCACCGTAAATAAATAACATACCTCAATTAAAATACTTTTTTTGGGCCAACTTGCTTGGAATTCAAACTTGTTTGCACCGTCGGATTTGTCTTGTCGAACACTACACAAGGGTACAATTTTTATATTTTATTAATGAATATTTAAAATAAAGCTCAGGTCCGTCTCAAACTTTCAATGGTTAATTAATTATTCTTGTTTTTTAATTCTGATAGGCTGGGTTTGGAGGCGTTACAATTGTTTGGAGGCGTGACAAGAAGATTTTACTTTATCGAATGATAAATAAAGTCGTGCATACAACATAAGTTATCAAAAAACTTAATAGTAACTAAGAAAATTAAATTGAGACGGATGAGTATGAATAATTCACATACATTACACCCCCTCAAATGGAGTTACTTTAATTTTGCATAGTTTTTTATATCCGAGTAATTTGTAAACTTAAAATGTATACTTTATCTTGAGACAAATGCAAAATAAATTAAACTTTTAGATTTAACATTGATCTCATACAAGAGATTTGTTTACAAGCTATGCATTCATATATTATTCGAATAAAAATGTGTTTAAAAAACGTAATAATCAAATGCGTTTTTAATCAAATTCATTTTGCTGTGGAAAAATAAAAATCCTCTTTATGAATGCATTTCAAGAAATTGAAAGTCTTTGCTTCAGTCAAATTAGATATCTATCAAATTTAATATATTTAGATATTCCAAATCTTTCAAATTGAGAGTTTCAATATCTCTCAATTTTAGAAGATATCAGGATGTGAGTTTGATATATTTTTCCGTTGATCATTTTCTATCACTGACTACACTGTCATTGCAAATTATTCCTGTTGTTGGTCACTTGGTCATTATCGTTGTAATGTCTGTCAAGCCGACATCAGAGTACATCACTGTATATAGAGTTGATACGGAATTACACATTTAACCTTCAATTTAACTCCAAAATAATAGGAAGTAAAAAAACTATTCCCTTCGTCCTAAAACATTCTTCGCAGACACAATTCACATGGTCAAATTTTAATTACATTTTTGTTTATCTATTTTCGTTAGTTATTTGATAAAATAATATAGTAATGTCACATCTTGTTTTATAAAACTTTTAATGTAATTTTTTAATGTATATATTTTATCCTTTAATTTTATACATATAATCAAATGAATTGAATTGAAAATAATTCAGTCAAACCTAGTAAATCAAATTGGAAAGAAAATTTTAGGCCAGAAGAAGTATTTTTAGAATAGTACCAAAAAATAGGATATACTCCGTAATATTTAATGCTCCTTCCGTCTCTAATTCAATTACAATTTTTTTCTCTCCTCGTCATAACTTTTGTTTGATTACACGATTTCATTAAATATTTGATGAAATAAAATATTCTTATCACCTCTTGTTTTATAGAAATTTTGAAATAAATTTTTAATATATAATTTTTATTTCTTATCAATATACCGATTTTTAAATAAAATAATTTAAAAAAAATAAGATATTTCTCTTCCTAATAAAATACTACTACGGGGTAAGTAGTATTTCCCACATGGCTCCTCCAAGTGGAACGAAGGTTGACGATACCCCGTACCAATGGCAGAACGGCAACGAAGACCAGCAGAAATTTCAATGAAGAAATGACAACCCTAGATTCCTTCGACTTTGTATCCCCCCTTCTCTGGATTTTGTTATCACTTACAGAGTTTAATTTCGAAAAATATATCTATAAACTGTAAATAGCTCAAAAACCTCTCAAAAAATTGTTCATTATATCTCGGCCAAAACCCTAAAATTTCTCTGGAAAACCTGTTAGCCACCATGAAGCCCTTCAGATGGAGGTCAGGGGTTGTCTGGCTGTTTCTGATTTTGTCAGTATTTGATAATGATCGCGTCTCCGGAGAGCCGAGATCTCAATCTTCAAAAGAAGCTTATGTGACGCTTCTCTACGGCGACGAGTTCCTGCTCGGCGTTAGGGTTCTCGGCAAGTCTATCCGCGATACTGGAACCACCAAGGATATGGTTGCTTTGGTCTCCGATGGTGTCTCCAGCTATGCCAAACAGCTCCTTCAGGCACTTTTTTTAACTTTTTTTTTGTTTAGTTGTGTTTTGACAACACGCACTTTTCCTGAATTTCAATGTAAAAAGTTTCTTTTTTTATTTAAAAATAGTACAATTTCCTTCTTTTATGGACTTATTATCACCTTATGATCTGCTTAGTGATAAGTTTTAGATAATCACTACTCTTAAGTGGAAACATTACCAAATAGCTTTATTTTGTAGCATTGCAACGCTCAAGCTTTAACCAGAAGATTTATTTGGCTTACTGTCTTTTTGTGTTTGCTAGTTGGACATTTGATGCATATATTTGATCTCTGAAAATCCTGTCTTTATGTCAATTTGACTAAAATGAAAAAAGCAGCAGTTAACATTGAGCTTCGTGAGTGCCCAGAAATGATTACTTCTGCGATTGCATTGTCTTTCTTGCGGATTGATTTAGGATGGTTTTGTGGTTTCTACGCAGGCAGATGGATGGATTGTGGAAGAAATTAGTTTATTGGCCAACCCAAACCAAGTGAGACCGACGAGATTCTGGGGCGTCTACACGAAACTTAAAATCTTCAATATGACTAACTACAAGAAAGGTGATTTGGTGTATTAATGATCCAATTGATTTGATTTATTACCAAGCTTTGTATAAATGAGATAATTTATTGTTGTTCCTTTTGCTCGCATAATTATGCTGCTAAAATGATTTTCTTCCCAAATGGATATTGGATTATTGGAATATGTGGGAATGAAGGAGTATGTGTCACTCAACCTTTTTCTTTGATCTGGCAGTGGTGTATCTTGATGCTGATACAATAGTTGTAAAGAGCATTGAAGATTTATTTAAATGTGGAAAGTTTTGTGCAAATTTAAAGCATTCAGAAAGGTTGAATTCGGGTGTTATGGTTGTTGAGCCATCTGAAGAAGTTTTTAAGGATATGATTAGCAAGGTTACCACTTTGCATTCATACACTGGAGGTATGCTCCATATTTGAATCCATTCAACTGCAATTACATTTTTCTGTACCAATTTGATGCATTCCTGGCTTCTTATAACACAATACTTGGGGGATTTTTTGTTATCTACTAATTAAACTTGATATGCTATTTTCTCTAAGTATTAAATGTACCATCTTTTTGCTGGTGTAAGGAAATAAAGTTTGTTCGTATATTTACTTGTCTGGCTGTATGCCTTCCCTTCCTGTCCCATATGGTCGTGCATCATCTCATCACGTTAATCCCAAGTAGTTGGATTCGGTGGTGTGAAATGTTGTAGTGTCACTTAGTTATCTAAAACAGTTAGTACTATAGATTCATGCAAAAAAAAGATTCAAGATTGACCCCAAACATTACACAAAAAAAGCTTCAATTGAACATTAACTCTTTAAGCATCTCATTTAGTCCGTAAGCTAACTGAAGTAACTTAATGTTATCATCCTTAACTTTCAAGAAAACACTGATGGACTTTAACATGCTGCACTTGCAGATGCTTCAAACACAAGCACAAATAAATATGCGAAGGAAGCACTATAAGCAATGAAACAATGATTTGAAACGGAAAAAACACGATATAAATTAAACATTTGATACAAAATGTGCTTTTGGGGGGGATTTATTATGTGTTTCTGGATGCTTACAGGTGATCAAGGATTTCTCAACTCCTACTATGCTGGGTTTCCTAATGCTCATGTGTTTGACCCAAACTTGCCTCAAGATGTCTTAAATTCTAGACCAGTTCCTAAAATGGAGAGACTTTCTACTTTTTACAATGCCGATGTTGGCCTGTACATGCTTGCTAACAAGGTATTCTTTAGTTTTATTATAAGTTTCTTCTTCCTCTGTCTTTTGTGTGTGTAAAAATTGAAATCTTTTTTCTCTTTTTTCCCCTTGATTTGAGCCTCATAGTGAATTATAGATAATAAATCTTATATCTGCTGCTTGCAGAGAGCTTAAATGAAGGTTTTCACATGCATTTGGTTTTTTTTTTATTTTATGTGCTGAATCTTTTATTATCACTACTGCAATGTGCAGTTTTCTGGACTTGTTGGATAGAGGCCTTGGGCTAGGTGGTAGTTTTTTTGGACTTGTGTGCTTTGTATGCTTTATATGCTCTGTGCTCTCTGTTTGCAGTACTTTTCATTTGTTAACATTAGGTTGTTCTTTGCCTCTGTGTGCTTTGGGCTTTATCCGTGCCTCTTCTACTTTAGTATGTATCTCCTGCGATCTTTTATTACTTTTATATCTTTTATTACTTTTATAATCTTTTATAATCTTTTATTATTTTTTCCTTCTTGAGTTGGAGGTCTCTTAGAAACAGCCTCCCTACTTTTGAGTAGGGGCAAGGTCTGCGTACACAGACCCTCTCCCGACCCTACTCTCATGGGATCCAACTGGGTTGTTGTTGTTCTGCAATGTGCAGTGGATGGTTGATGAGAAAGAACTTCGTATTATCCATTACACTCTTGGGCCACTCAAACCATGGGATTGGTGGACATCTTGGCTTTTGAAACCGGTTGATGTCTGGCAGGTATTTCTTTTTACTACTTTCCTATTTCATGTCAGTCTTATTTGATGGATGTTAAAAATTTCATTTATGAGTTTTATTTTTTTTGACATCTTAAGAGGCTTCTGTGCACTTATCCCCACAACTTTATGACTTTCCTATGATTGTCGATGCTGCAGAATGCTAGGGTGCAGCTCAAGGAAAGTTTACCAGGAACCCAAGGAGGAAAAAATCCTAAAGATGATTTTTTTGTCAAATTACTTTTTCTTCTTCCGTTATTTCTTGTACTTTCCTGCTTCTACCGGTCATATTTACAGGTGAATAACATAAGTCATCTTTTAAATTGCTAGTCAACAATGTGATTATATTGTCTTAATGAAAATAACTTTTTCTGCTCTCAGACACACTCGATTAGTGATCACATAAAACATATATACTACAAATTCAGAGCTGGAGGTATCCTTCCTTACTCTGCAGTTCCTTCATCCACCATCAGCTCCAACCAGCAGGTTCGTATTCTCATCAACTTTTGGAGCATGATAGCATTGATCAATATTTTACTCTTCCTTCTTGGATCCCTGGAAATGTTTGAGAAAGAAAATAAGCAGGAAAACATAGAAGAAAACTGGAAAGAAAGAATACGGTTGGGAAGAGAGAAGTCTAAAATCAATAAATTTATTTGAGATATTTTTTTGTACTAATTTTTTGTCCACATCTCTCATGTAAGGCATAAGAAATCATATTTTTAAGTTTGCTTTGCATTTCCCATTTTAAAACTAAACAGTCGAAAACGAAACTCCATCATAAGTTTTTCCTATTCCCATGGCATTCTCCAGGTTCTAAAAATACCCTAATCGATGTGCCGATTAGCCTAATTCTAGTGATTTAGTAGATGGCTTTCTTAAACCGTGCCAAGTTACCAACTCATGAGCAAACATATATCAACTTTGCACGTGCATATAGGGTGTCATACTGACATGAACTTGCGATAAATGCACTTAACAAATGGTGCACATTTTAAGGTACCTTCTTACCTGTGTGGGATGTCTATCTGTGTCTGTTTTGCTGCTGCTTTGTGGTCTCTCGGGCTCTCACTTCTGATCATCCCTCGTCAAGTATTGCCTTGGACTGGGCTCATTCTTATGTATGAGTGGACATTCACACTTTTCTTCATCTCGTTTGGAAGTTATTTGAACTTAGTCCAGAAACGGGGAAAGCTTATGGGAAACCAAGTGGGCTCTTCTCGAGTTGAATCTTTGGCATATGATTCAGCAAAAGGTTGGTTGATTAGACTCTCAATAGACTTATTTTTGGGCTTAATCTGATGTGTGGTTGCCATTTATATGTGTTTATTTTTGTAGCTCATCAGCGGCAGCAGTCATGTTGTGACATGGCTGCATGGAACTATAGTTTGGGAATGGCTTTTCTTGCCATTGCAACTCCATCACTGCCTTGTCTTCTTGGGGTCACTTCACTATTTTTAAGGTAACCTGCTAGAGTCATTTTCTATCTATCTATTGCTAACTGCTAAGTTATCTCATTTTATATTTATGAATAAAGTGTGCATTAGGTTGTGATTTGAACTATTTGGTCCTGCCATTTTGCAGTTTTCTTGAGCAGTTGCACAAAATTTTTTCCACTTGAAAAAAATTAGATGGACAAAAATTTATAAAAAGTTCAATCCCTTGCACAATGTTTGAAATCTAGCCGTTTCCTCAAAACTTGTCAATTTGGCAGTGGATTTATAATTTGATCAGCAATCTCGCTAATTTTATGTCCTTGTTAAAATTAAGCCTTGCCATGCCAGCATGCCAAGAGGCATCGAGTTAGCAAAATTCAGACACTCATAATGAGTGCAAACGAGCTAATCACACGAGTTTAAGGTTAAATATGTTTTTGGTCCTTGTAAATTTAGTGAATTCTGATTTTGGCCCCTTTAAACTTTTTATTTAATTAAATATGTAAAAGATCTTTTTTTCAAGGGGTCCTCCCAACGACGTGGAACTTATGTTCGCCATGTTTTTGGTCCCGGTAAAATTTGTGAATTTTGTCTTTGGTCCCTCAATTTTTTTCATTCAGCGAATTTCGTTTTTGCTCCCTAAGACATGGTTAACATCAGCTCTGCCTCCTAGTTTTTTTTTTAAAAAAGATTTTTTAGGGATCATTATAAAATTCACTAATTTTACGGGGACCAAAAACGTACTACGTTCTTAACTCTAATTTATTATTGGGTCACCAATGTGGTAATGCTGACAAGGTTGAACCTTGGCCAGTTGTCCAAGATTGGAATGTACCTGGAATTATGATCAAATTCAAAATTCCTGGACAAATTGTCTCAAAACCTGCCTAAATGATTTGATTTTTGTTATAATGAGGCCTTTATCATTTTTATTAGTTTGCTTTCAACTCTTCCTCCTAGTCTACCAAGGCTTCATTTCACTGTTATTTGTTTAATGGAGTTGAATCAAGCAGAATTGCACATTCCTTTACAAAAAGGAACATATATGTTTATGGATAGGGTGTTGCTATATCCCCACTCATTTTGGCTACATCCACTCAATTTATGGTAAATGAACAATTTTATCCTTAAAAATTACAAAAGAGGGGTATTAGATGTAAGCCAACTTTTAAGGGCAAAGTTGTCCATTTAACATAAAAGGCGTGGATTCAGCGAAGAAATGCAGAAATCGTGAAAACCTCTTCTCCTCCGGGAAAACACGCAAGTCATATATGTGTATTGTAGCTGTGCGATGCATGTTTACAGGTTGGGTTTGATGGTGGCGGGAGGGATCGTTCTTGCATCGTTCATGACGTATGCGTCTGAGCATTTGGCAATTAGATCATTTGTACGAGGTTTAGAAGAGAAAGAAACGTTGAGGAGCAGTAGTAGTAGTAGTAGAACCATATGTTTCTTGTGTTGATGGATGGCTTCAATCTTTGCATCTCAGCTAACCACAACCTCTTTTTTTTCTTTTCTCTTTTTTTTGTGTGTGTGTAGTTTGCTGTGTGTGTGTGTGTGTGTGTGTGTGTTTCCCTACTGTATGGCGGATTTTGTAAATGATGTTTGAATGGAAAAATTGCATGAAAGAGGACGACCATTGTTTTTTTTATTTCTGGTACAAACTTTATCCTTAAGCCGAGACAATACCTCACGACTAGGGCTGTTCATTGGTCCAGAACCGGCACTGTAGGAGCACGGAGGAATTGACGGTTTTGGCAATGAAGTGATAGAAATAATATATTAGCCTATTAGGTGGAGAAATTTTGTTAGAAGCAAATGAGTAAGACATTGATATAGTTAAAAAAAAAAAAAGAAATTTTGGAGGGCCATTTTTGGGTGCTCTAAGATAATGCACATGAAACTTGTTTGTAAGTTTATATCCACAAACATGTTTGTGAGACATTGCAAGTGAGATTGGATCTGCATAAAATTGGTTCCAGGTCGGATCTGAGGTTAATTTTTTGCTCAGATATTTTACTAGATGGAGGGAGTAATAAATCGTCTTAAGATATAAAACATCCAGCAGTGAGAATATCCAATTTTAAATAATTCAAATGAATTTCTAAGATGATGTTATAAAGCTGATTGTAGTTCAGAGAGAGTTATACAGAGTATCATCTTTATTGTTACACATTCATCCAATAAATATCTTAAAAGCAATAAACAATGTAGATGATATGATTACACAGTTCAAAAAAATTCTCCTACTCTATAGTCAGAGGTGAGTAGAAAGATTATGAATAAAAAAAGATAGATCAAAATAGATTAGGACTTGGACAAAAAAAAATGGGACTGGTAGTCTCATTTGGTCCTTGAATTTTGATGAAAGACTTGACCGGGACCGAACTAAGACAAGAGTTGTAATTCACTTGAAATATAATTTGTACAAATACATTTATACTTTAAAATTAAAATTTTATATAAATAGTTCATCCTATCGTTATAGAGAATAATATTTTATGTTATTTTTATAAATTTACAGAATAGTCAAAACAAAATAAAAAAATCATAAATGTACAAAATATGCAAATTAATTTTTTTTGTTGATTCTATCTTACTTCTACTTTTTCATCATTTTTTTTGGCTTTGGGATGTGATGAAATAAAGCAAAATGGATCTCTAAACTGTCTGCGCGTCTTCAATTAATGAAGTAGGAATTGTCAATCAATGCAACTTCCTACGTTGAGCCGGAGTCTCTTTAGAAATAGCATCTCTACTTTTGAGTAGGGGAAAGGTCTGCACGCACACACCCCAGACCCTACTCTTGTAGGATTCAATTGGGTTGTTGTTGTCGTCTATCTAACTTCTACTTTAGAAAAAATATTCATATTTTCTTAAAATAGAAGTTGGATAGAATTTGTTATTTTTAGAGTATCTTTTTGTTTAATTTCTTGTATTTCTGGACCTTTTTAATAATAATAAAATAAGATAATTTTATTAACATATACATGATCTAATGTCGAAAGCTAGACCCAAACTATAGCCAAAGTATATCCATATCCCAGCATCTAAAACCATGTGTGCCGAGACCAAAGTGTCCGAGAAATCCAGAATTTAAGTACTAATATATGTAGGAAATCAAAAACGTGTTTCTATTAGTGCAAAAAATTGGAAAATGAAAAAAGTCTCTCACCTAAAAAATCCGAAGTTGACACATGGCAAAATGGGAGTACTAGTGATGTCTTGATATTTGAAAAAAATAAGAAAATGAAAAATCTGTCACTTAAAAATGCGTGATTGACACATGGCAAAACGGAATTGATACCTCCGTCTTGCTTAAATGCGTGTTATTGCCCTTCCATCTCCCCAAAAAAGCTCTGTGTTTTCCAAGTTGATTCTCCCAAAAATTCCGAACGCAGGATGACGAGAAGACCGAAGAGAGAGAAGAGAGGACCTCCATTCTCAAAAGATCTAATTTAAATACTCGTATCTAAGTTTTATTTGTTCTTTTTATTATATCCTTGAAATAAATATATTGAAAGGATTAAGCATAGCGTTTTATTTTCGCAAACTGCATAATATTTTAGGTAAAAGAAAGTAATGTTTATAAAAAAAATTTATTGCGTACCAAAACAGCAATGCCAGTTTCATTTTGGCCTTTTAAATAAAATATCAATACTTTTCCATATTAAATTTTAATATCAATGGTCAGTCATGTCAACTTGCAAAGCGAAACTACCAATTCCATCTTGCCAGAAAAATCAAATATGAAAGATAATAATATCATAAATTTTAAGAATCTTAGAGCATATTTCGAATAATATGAAAGTTGGAAACTCAAACTTCATTCTAATAACTCAAAAAAAGTCAAACAAGAAAAGCATACTAGGACAAAGGGAGTATGTAGTTTGCAATGTATAATAAGTAGATATATTAATCTTTGTCAAACAACTCCGTTGTCGTCCAGTGGTTAGGATATCTGGCTTTCACCCAGGAGACCCGGGTTCAATTCCCGGCAACGGAAATTTTTTGTCTTCTGAAGTTTTGTTAATTTTAACTTTTTGAGCCAGAAGCTCTCCAATGATCCAATTGCCCTAATGTGTGTTTTCTTCAGTAAAAATCAAAATGAATATGTTGTCAAAAAAACAAACGATATTAAATACAGAACTTCGTTAAAAAAGAACTTTTTAAAAATATTTCAATTTAAAAAGACTATAAATATTTTCTTTAATCATTTTATATCCTGCGCAGTGCTTCATAATTTTCTTTCATATTATCACATCAATCTACTTTTACCCTCACATAGTCACTATGTAAAAGATTGTCTTGTGACAAAGTTTCATAAAAAATATCATTCAAATAAATGTTACTTTTTTTATCCTATTCTTTTGTTCGTTTACTTGTCATGTTATTTTTGTCTCATATCCTATTGTATAACATTTGTGCTAAGAAGTATCCATATTGAAAATCGAAAAAAAGAAGATATATAAGTTCTTGAGTTGAACAAAAGACTTCATCCTCCATAACTCATTTTATTCCTTTTCAAGCGGACCTTTAGGTTACTTAACTAGAGAGTTGAAAGACAAAAAAGAGTGGTAAAGAGGAGCTCGACTTTCAAACCTCTATCTTCAGGATTTCGGTAGACGACAGCCAAATACAAAAACAATGAAAAAAAAGGACTTAATTTTCCATAACTCATTTTCTTCCTTTCCAAACATATCCTTACTTAGGTAGAGAGAATGGAAACACAAATACAAGCGGACCTTTAGGTTACTTAACTAGAGAGTTGAAAGACAAAAAAGAGTGGTAAAGAGGAGCTCGACTTTCAAACCTCTATCTTCAGGATTTCGGTAGACGACAGCCAAATACAAAAACAATGAAAAAAAAAGGACTTAATTTTCCATAACTCATTTTCTTCCTTTCCAAACATATCCTTACTTAGGTAGAGAGAATGGAAACACAAAAGGAAATGGGGTGAGAGAGGCTCGAACTCTCGACCTCAGGATAACTCAGAAGCTATGAGACCTACGCGCTAGCCAACTGCGCCACCACCCCAATAATGTTCTGCAAACATGTTTTGCGATTTTATAATCTTTCTTTTTGACACCACACAGTTAATTTGGACAAAATCATTCAAATTTGTATATGTACCCAAATCAAAACAATTTACTCTATATACTATTCTTTTTTATTCAATCAAGTTCTTTTTACTTGCCTCTTATATGTTATCCAAATTCTTGCCGATGACATCTAATTTTACTATAAATGACATAAAAATTTTATTTAACATAATAACTCATACTTTTAATCTAATATTAGTGATTATAAAATATATATTTTACCCATATAGTTTTTTCATATAAATAAATAAATAAACGTATATTGTTTTTAATAAAAAAATTTAAAAAAATATGAATTAACATGTCAAAATAACAGTTTCATGACATTAATAGTAAAATCAAATCAGACAACAAGCTAAACATTTGTGGCAATAAGCCAATAAATAAGATAAAAGTGAAGAAAATGACTTGATTTAACAAAAAAGAATAGTACAAGAACTAAATTACTTTGACTTTAAGTACAAAGACTTATTTAGACATTTTTAGATGGTACATAGACCTCTAAAGAATTTTGTTCCACCTAATTCTCTTTTTTAATTATATACTTCCTCTCTAATTAATTTTTATCTTTACTATTTCATACTTGTGCTAACGTTTATTTATGTATACATTTCCATTGATCATTAGATAAAATATATAATAGAGATGTCATTATTTCTTTGTAAAACTTTTGGTGTAATTTTTAAATATGTAACTTATATTTTTTATTTTTATAACAATTAATTATAAATAAAATTATTTTTTAAAAAAAAAATAGGATTTTGCATGTTGCTCGAAAAGGGACGATTAACTTGGAACCGAAGGAGCTGAGTATTTAAAAAAACATAAACCATATTCCCGAAAAAAGAGTTACGTTATTTTTCTAAACCCTAAAATAAGCTATTGCACAATGACAATTTAGGATTGTATTTTGTATATTAGTATTTCACATTATTTTTTGTATTATATATTGTTATTATTCGCTTGGTAAGTTCTATTTTGGGAACAAAAATATAGAGCTCTTAATTATTTTGGTGCTTTTTTATATATATTTTACTCCTAGTTTAATTTTAGACTATTTTCATTGATAATTAAATGAAATAATATGCTTCTTTCGAGTACAGAGTATTTTTCTTGAAAAATTTGATATAATATTTAAATATATAAACGGAAAATTATTCATGAGTGGTCAAAAATCAAACCCACTCCCAAACGGGAAATTATTCATGGAGAATAAAAATAGTGTTCAAGGAACTAATGATGTGTTTCAAAAATATCAACCCGTATTTCACACAAAAAAAGTGCCCGCATGGACAACTTGGATGGTCTTATGAGACGATATCAATCCCGACACTACAGGAATCCGCTAAAAGGTCAATGAAGAATGGCAGTGGATATCTTATAGACACCATTAACGATGGAATAAGCGTGATTTTTACTTGGGCACCAAATATAACAATGGATCTAAACTCTGTCATTAGATATATGCAGGAAGTTATCCGCACCACGCGGATGTTGTTTGGATTTGGTGCATTTGACTGTTGGTTGTTGACTTGGTGTGGATTCAAAAAATAGAACCACACGTGTTATAAAAAATCTGTCAATTTGGAGACGGAATATGTGACAAGCATATTGTTGGGAAATATCCCTCCTACATGGAGGAAGTGTCCAATTTTAATTGGACAATACTTTACATCTCTCTTTTATATTTGGGCTTTTTTTTTTGTGTGTAAAGTTTTAGCCCAAATGTTTTTTTGGTGGCCCATTCTTTTGTGTTGTGTGGCTACTAACTAAAGAAGAAAAAAAAAGGATAAGTGAGCAACTTGAGAAGGCAGTGGCTGTAGCCAATACGCAGGAGAAAAGAAGAAAAAACAGAATTTCCGCCACATTGTCCAGCAGCCCCGTTTTCAGTCCGGATCGAAGGCCAAACGAAGTCCGATCGTGCTCAAATTTTAGTATGTTGTTCCTCACATACTTCTCTTCAAATCCAACAGTCAGTTTCTCGTTTTGATGCCCGGAAGGTGGTTTTCTTGCTGCATTTTCAGACCTGCGTTTTTGGGAGTTTTTACTCTATTTTATGGTGAATTGTTGATTGTTGTTGTTCCAAGGTTGCTCCTTGATGATTGTGTATACCTCTAGTATTTACTAGAGAGGAGAACTTGTTGTACCCACTTGATTCTTGGTGATTAGTGGAAGTTTGGGAGCCGTTGTTGAGCGGCCGTGGTTTTCTTCCTGATTTGGGGTTTCCACGTAAATCGTGTGTTCTTTATTTTATTTCCGTTGCTATTTATTTGTGGTGGTGCTGCTGATTTTTGGAGTATATAGTGCTTTGTTGTTCATCTCATTAATTTGGGGAAAAGATTTTATACGCTTCCGTTGTGTTTTGTTCCGTGCTTCCCCAACAAAGTGGTATCAGAGCTTGATTATTTATTGGTTGGCTTCTTGTGTTGTTTATGATGGATGACAAAGTAATTGTTCAAGGAATGGTTAGTTTGGACTCTACAAATTATTTAATTTGGAAAATTCGTATTGAGGATTATTTATGCTCTAAAGATTTGCTTGACCCAATTTTGTATAAATAACGTCCAACAGGTGTTGATGAGAAAGCTTGGACTACCTTGAACCGGAAAGCTATTGCATCAATCCGACAATATGTTTCTTTAAGTGTGTTGCAACATGTTGCTAATGAAACTAATGCTTTTGAGATGTGGAAGAAACTTGAATCCATGTACGAGAGGAACAATGCTATGGGAAAAGCTTCTTTGATTAGGAAGCTTGTTAAATTGCAATACAAAGATGGTGATAACATTGTGGTTCACATGAATGAGTTTCAAGGTGTGGTAAACCAACTAGCCGGAATGAAGATGAAAGTGGAGGATGAACTTCAAGCTTTGTTGTTGCTTTCCTCATTGCCCGACAGTTGGGATACATTGGTGGTTTCACTTAGCAACTCTGCTCCGGATGGCAAGATGACTATGGAGATGGTCAAGGCTAGTCTTTTGAATGAAGAGGCTAGGAGGAAAGAATCAGGTTACCCTAGCCAAGCTGAAGCAAATGTGATTCCAGAATCTAGCAGGGGGAGAAGCAAGAGTAGAAATCCTCATTACAGAGACAAGTCCAGGGGGAGATCCAAATCCAGAAAGAGAGATTTCATTTGCCATTATTGTCAGAAGCCGGGTCACATTGAGAGATTCTGCAGAAAGAAAAAGAGGGACATGTCCAGGGAGAGAAAAGATAAAAATGAGAATTCCGAGCAGAAGCCAGAAGAGAAGAACACTACAGCCTTGGCATCTAGTGATGATGATTTGTTTGTTATCGTTGATCATGGACTATTAAACGTACCATGTGATGACTGCACCTGGGTGATTGATTCTGGTGCATGTTATCATATTACCTCACACAGGGAGTACTTCTCATCCTATACTAGTGGTGATTTTGGCCATGTGAGGATGGGAAATGATGGTTCATCCAAGATCATCGGTATGGGTGATGTTTGTTTAGAGACTTCCACTAGTTGCAGGTTGGTGCTCAGGGATGTGAGGCACGTCCCAAATATCAGATTGAGTTTGATTTCAGCTGGTTTACTTGATGATGAAGGTTATTCCAACAAATTTTGTGATGGAAGATGGAAACTCTCTAGGGCTGTAACGCCACAAAATATGGCCTAAAATTTATTATAAAACAAAAGTAAATTTTATCCAATAAGAAATAATTATACGTTTGACCAAAAATAAATGGATTTTCAAAATAATGAATTTTTGTTAAAAAGTTATTTTTATGGATATAATCATTTGGATTTAATCCATATATTTTTATCTCATTCATATTATTAAATTAATTTATGATTGAGACAGACCTGAACACTGAGAAAAAATAAAAGTTCTCAAAAAAATATTTTGATTACGTCAAAATTCTAGTTTTGACAGTCTGTTTCCAAAAACACAATCCGTTTTCAATTCATGACAGTTTAGGCGAAAAAGCGCGTACCGTTTTAGCCAGTTTATCAATTACGGAGTAGGAGAATATTTTAAAATCTTCAAAACTCCTTCAATCACAGACCTTTCTCCTTAGCTACCCCACTCCACTCCACTAACACTATAATCCAACCCTTCCTATATAATACTCCCACCTTTATTCCATTTTCTCCACCACATATTCATCATCAAACATCATCACCAATCATCCATCCATCCATCATCTCTCCTCTTCACCTCTCTCTCTCTGTCGGTCAGGCACCAATGAAGGAAAAAGGAGATTCCAACTCCATGATTTCATGTTAAGGAAGAAGGAGCAAGAAGGAAGTAGCTAAAGTTTTTAAAATCCTGAGTTCAAACACAGCAGCCCACTTCTAGGTAAAAACTGAAATTCTCCATACATTATCTCGAAATACTTTCTGAATCAAAGTTGTAGCCCCGGACGATACGAATCCAGCCCAACAAACGGCTCTTGATTTCGTTAAGTATCGAGGAAGATATGGCCAAAATACCGGGACTGCACCAGTGGTGGCGAGCTCCTCGGGTTGGCATGTTTTTCTTCACCAAATTCATATTATTTCATCCCAAATACTTACCATAAACTTTCTAACAATTATTAGGAACATCCGGAAGGTATCGTAGAGAAAGTTCGGCATTGGAACGTTGAAGTTAGTGAGTTAATCGTCGGAATCATGTTCATCGACATACCCGAAATTCTGGACAGCAACTTTCTATTGACTTCAGGTCCGATTTACGCTATCTTACATATGTTAAAACGAAATACTTTCTATAC
>OOIL02006791.1:604815-657668 GCA_900332095.2 Cuscuta campestris | reverse complement strand
CAAGTTGATCTTGCAAGTCCTATTGTTCGGACGTTGCAGTTGTTGAAGAAGCGTGACCTTCGAAGGAACAACAAAGCCAGCACGAGTGCAGTAGCAACATTGGCCTTGCGAAGATATACCGTGCAGAAATTCACACAAGTGTAATTGTTGGTTCATTATTCAACAACCAACTACATAGTGGATTTTGAGGACGTAGAAGGATTACCCCACCTTCGAACCTCGTTAAAGTTTGCGTGTCTCTCTCCTTTATCTTTACTCTTACTTGCAATTACATTAATTGTGAAAACTAACCCATCTATATTGATTACTGCTCACTCTACCCACCAAATTCGCACACAATCTAAAGTTCACAAGGACTATAGATTAACACTCATTTTCACGTTTTCAAAAGAAACGAAAAAGTTTTAAATTTGAAACAAAGTCTATTCACCCCCCCATCTAGACTTTGTATCTCACCACTTTGGGACCACCAAGAAGTTTGAGTCCTTTATGGTTGATCATGGCTTCCACAAAACACACGCTGATCATTGTGTCTTTGTGAAGAATTACTCCGAAGGTGACTTTCTTATTTTTCTTTTATATGTAGATGATATGTTGATTGTTGGCCAGGACACCAAGAAGATTGCTTGCTTGAAGAAGTCATTGAGTAAGTCCTTTGCAATGAAGGACTTAGGCCCTGCTAAAGAGATTTTAGCCATGAGGATCACGCGGGATAGAAAGAACAAGAAACTTTGGCTATCCCAAGAGAGATACATTGAGAAGGTGCTTGGTAGATTCAACATGAGCAATGCTAAACCCGTGAGCTCTCCACTTACAGGCCACATGAAGTTGAGTATGGACCATTGCCCTACAAGTGAGAAAGAAAAGCAAGAGATGAACAAGGTGCCTTATGCTTCAGCCGTGGGTAGTTTGATGTATGCCATGGTATGTACAAGGCCAGATATTGCACATTCAGTTGGGGTTGTTAGCCGCTACATGTCGAATCCGAGTAAAGAGCACTGGGCAGCTGTGAAATAGATTCTCAGATATCTTAGAGGTACCTTCAGAGTTTGTTTATGTTTTGGTATTGGACAGCCTGTGTTAGATGGGTACACAGATGTAGATATGTCTGGAGATGTTGATACTGCAAAGTCTACCTCGGGATACTTGATGACATTTGCTAGAGCTGAAGTTTCACGGCAATCAAGATTGCAGAAGTGTGTTGCTTTGTCCACTACTGAGGCAGAGTATATAGCAGCTGTTGATAGGGGTGTTCATCGGTCCAGAACCGGACCGGACCGGACCAAACCGGACCGGACCGAAGACCGATTTGTAAGAAAATTTGGATCGAAGACCGGACCGATTAGGAATCGGTTTTGGACCGAACCGGACTGATATGTATTGGACCGAACCTAAATGGACCGAATAGACCGAAAATAACAAATCCCACAATAAACTTTGCAAGAAACCCAGCATCCTTATCCATTCGTAAAACAAAAATGAATCCCAAATTAAAGAAAGGAGCTGAATTCAATTCAAAAACAAATCTGAAATTCAAATCTCAAAAACAAAACCAAAGCCAACATCATAATTGCTATTCCTAAAAACATTACCAAGCCAAGACCAAAGCCATCGCAAAATCTAAACCTGGAAGGAGGCGTCACGATTAAGGCTTAAAGTCAAGCCTTCCCCTTCTTGCTTGTTCTTGTGCAGCTGGTGGGCGGTGGCGTGCGGTATCACAGTAGCTGCTGGGGGTGTAGAATCGAAGATGATGAACATAGGAGAAGAACATGGAGTGAAGAATCGGAGATGGTGCAAAAGTATGAAAGTGAATCTCGAGGGAAAGACTTGAATCCAAAGATTAGGGAAGAAATAGGGCTGGAGATTTTTTGATGAATGCCTAGATCAATGGCGATAAGTCACAGTCCCCTCACATTAATACAAGACTACGGAGTACAGAGTATTAAGAGTTTCAATCGGTCATCTCGGTCTGGACCTATATTATTTCGGGTCTGGACCGGACCGGACCAAAACCCGAAATTTTAAAAAGTATGGACCGAAGACCGACCCGAAATCAATTCGGTCTGGACCTATCGGTCCGGTTCGGTCGGGTTTTTCAGTCTGGACCTAAACATGAACAGCCCTAGCTGTTGAGGCAGGCAAGGAGTTGTTATGGATGAGGAATTTTCTTGAGGAGCTTGGTTTGGAACAAGAAAATTATCTTCTTCATTGTGATTCACAAAGTACCATCCACCTTGCCAAGAATGCCGCATTTCATTCTCGAACCAAACACATTAAGAGAAGGTATCATTGGATTCGAGAAGCCGTGGAGGACAAGTCTTTTAAACTTGTGAAGATTCACACTAGTGAGAATTGCTCAGATATGTTGACCAAGACATTGCCGAAGGAGAAACTCGTGTTTTGCCGTGAGAAGGCTGGTTTGTTTGCTCACTCCATGTAGGAGTGAGGGGGAGATTTGTTGGGAAATATCCCTCCTACATGGAGGAAGTGTCCAATTTTAATTGGACAATACTTTACATCTCTCTTTTATATTTGGGCTTATTTTTTTTTGTGTGTAAAGTTTTAGCCCAAATGTTTTTTTGGTGGCCCATTCTTTTGTGTTGTGTGGCTACTACTAACTAAAGAAGAAAAAAAAGGATAAGTGAGCAACTTGAGAAGGCAGTGGTTGTAGCCAATACGCAGGAGAAAAGAAGAAAAAACAGAATTTCTGCCACATTGTGCAGCAGCCCCGTTTTCAGTCCGGATCGAAGGCCAAACGAAGTCCGATCGTGCTCAAATTTTAGTATGTTGTTCCTCACATACTTCTCTTCAAACCCAACGGTCAGTTTCTCGTTTTGATGCCCGGAAGGTGGTTTTCTTGCTGCATTTTCAGACCTGCGTTTTTGGGAGTTTTTACTCTATTTTATGGTGAATTGTTGATTGTTGTTGTTCCAAGGTTGCTCCTTGATGATTGTGTATACCTCTAGTGTTTACTAGAGAGGAGAACTTGTTGTACCCACTTGATTCTTGGTGATTAGTGGAAGTTTGGGAGCCGTTGTTGAGCGGCCATGGTTTTCTCCCCGATTTGGGGTTTCCACGTAAATCGTGTATTCTTTATTTTATTTCTGTTGCTATTTATTTGTGGTGGTGCTGCTGATTTTTGGAGTATATAGTGCTTTGTTGTTCATCTCATTAATTTGGGGAAAAGATTTTATACGCTTCCGTTGTGTTTTGTTCCGTGCTTCCCCAACACATATATGGTTTCCGTCGCCATATAATCGTATTATTCAATTCGATTGCCATTTTCATCGCCATTCTTGGGGACGGAGTTAATCCATTTCCCAAACCATTGTAAGACACAACCACTAACTCTATCATTATATAGCGATGGACGATATATTTTGATGATAATTGGTCTTATTGAATAATTAAAGATAGCTCACTATAAATCAGGATTACAAGAGAGAGTTTCAATCGAAGTAGGAGAAGATTTATAATAAGAAAATAAAGGAATAAGGAAAGTAATTAATTATTAAGATTATATTTCCTATTATCTCCCCGCAAGCTGATCAGCGGAGACGAGGGGTAGCTTGGAACACATGTACTCAAATGGAACTGGCGGGAGCTGTTTCGTCAGAATGTCTGCTAACTACTCTAATCAAGGAACATTATGTGGAGTCATAGTTCCTGCCATAACTTCATCTCATACAAAGTGGCAATCTAAACCAACATGATTCAAGTGGTCATGTAGAACTAGATTTTTGGTCACACGGATAGTTGGCCATTGTCATAGTATATGCGAGGTTTTGATGGAGGAATATATGCTTAGAGCATCAGTAATTTAGCGGAACCATATGGCTTCAATCACACCTGCAGCCATGGCACGATATTTAGCTTGCTTTATGGGAGATCTAAAGACACATGCTTGCTTTTTTCGTACACCAAGAGATGAGGTTGCAGCCAAGCAAGAGCTTGTAACTAGTGGTAGATTTGTGATCATCTTTGTCATTTTCCCGATCAGATCAGAGTAAATCGATAGATCAAGTCCCATATTGCAAAAAAAGAAGACCAAGGTGTAGAGTACCTTGTAAGTATCGCAGAATGCACTGCAAGGCATGACAATTCTGTTTAGTCAGGTTGTGCATAAATTGAGACACCTTATTAACAGCATATTAGATATCTAGACAAGTAACAACCAAATAATGTAAACCACTAACAATGCTACAGAAGTGAGAGGGATCCTTGAGAGGAGTAGAGAACGTGATTACACGTCGAGCCGCCATAGGAGTAACGACGGGGTGACATTCCGACATTCTTTCTCGGCGTAGAAGATCATGTGTGTACTTGGTCTGATGGAGGAGAATGGAATCCTTGATGTGCTTGACCTCAATGCTAAGGAAGTAATGCAAAGGACCGAGTTCTTTCAACTAAAAGTCCCAGTGCATGGGTAATGACATATCATCAACATAGACCAAGATGGTGAATGTGTAATGCCCTGAAAACCGGTCTAGAAGTTAATCAATAATTAAATAAATAAGAGTCATTTATTTACGACAATTCAGTCTTTTAAAGAATTAAAAGATATTTTAGAGATTCTAATCGTCTTAATATAACGAAACTAATCTGATTATTTTTGTAAAGATTTAAATTAAAAGACTGGTCCGTCTTAATTGATCTGTAATACCCCGTATTAAGATGGGAATGAGAAGAGCTCAAAAGGATTGATAATACTACTCGTACCAATATGGTGCATCTTCTTTTTGAGGGGTAACTTTCACCAATGGTACCTGAACTTTAGCTTGAATTTCACCAATGGTACCTGGCGGGTCAGAGCGTTTTCCGGCCAACTCCGGCGAAATTGACGGCGGGCACCAACTCCAATGCGGTCGTGGCATCCGGGCGACCTCTAAGGACCCCTCAATTGCAAGATTTGATGACGATTTGCAAAACCCCCCATTTTGGACCCAATTTCGATTTTAGGATTTTTTCGAGTAGAAAAATTCAGATTCGAGAAGTTACAGGCAAAATTAGACAAAATGGTTTGGATATTATTGATCCTCGTCTCAAGACGAAGAGAATGACATTGGTCCCGCCGGAATCGAAAAAAGTTCATTTTCTGGCGAATTTGACCGGCGGGCGGCGGCGGCGGGGCCTGGAAGAAAAGAAAAGAAGAAATGGGGTCAAATTGAAAATTTTAAAATATATAAAATTCGAATTTGGCTCTAATGACCGGAAGTTAACCTAGAAACGGGCTAATGGCTCATTAGTGAAAGGATTGTGTAAGTTCAGGGATTTTTGTGAAAGGATTTGAAGTTCAGGTACCACTTCGAAATTCCAACTAAAGTTCAGGTACCATTGGTGAAATTTACCCTCTTTTTGAGAGCTCATCACCTATAAACTTCAAAGTTAAGCGTGCTTGACTTGGAGCAATTTTAGGATGGGTGACCCCCTAGGAAATTCCTTTGGCGCGCACGAGTGAGGACAAAGTGCACGGAAAGACTTGTGTTGGTTTGTGGGGCCAGTCGACAATCCTATGAGCAGACACTTACGACTAGGGTGGGAGCCAGGGTGTTACAGAATGTTCCTCAAAAATAGTGGCGACTGAATAAACTGGTGTCATAAATACGTCAATAGAAACCAAGGCCCTACAAAAATGATGTAGGCGTGCATACCACGCACGTGGGGCCTGTTAGGCACGCTCGTCGAGATCGGTCGCTGACGCCATACTGTTAAGCAGTCGACCATTGTGAACAGAGACCGACAATGTGCTCGGTCGGAAAAGAATGGGATAGGTTTTTGAAAACCTTAGTTCCATGATACAATTTGATAATAATTTATCTTATTAAATAATGAAAAATAGCTCCCTATATATAGGGATTACAAGAGAGAGCTTCAATCCAAGTATGAGAAAAATTATAATAAGGAAATAAAGGAATAAGGAAAGTAATTAGTTATTAAGATTCAATTTCCAATTAATGGATAAAAAAGTTCTATCATTACATTTAATACCAACGAAAATATAACGATGAAAATGGAGTCGTCCCTATATCGCTATTAAGGCCAATTCCCCATGGAATTTAAGGTGCGGTGACAGAGTATTTCCTTCGTTATTATACCATATTTTTGTAGTGCGAGGTCTTAGGATCAAATCCCAGTAGTGGTAGTGTGGGAGTTTTATTCATTGTAAAGGCTCTCTGTTCGCACCGGACATGAGAAGGCTTCTCTAAGGATTAGAGTAAGAGCTTGTTCTCTTCAACATATTCTTATTACTTTACTCTATCTTATTCGAATAAGTTTGGTTCAGATCAGACCAGATCTGAAACAGTTTTAAATATAAGTACATTCATATCATGTTAGAAATTATTTCAATATGAAAAGAATCATTTAAATCAGGCAAAGAGAATAAGCCCTAAGACTATACCATGATTTAACCCCTCACTATCCTCTCGAACCGGGGTGTGGGTCGCCTGGGGTGGATGTTCACCTTTAAATAAATAAAAAATACTAGGGTATGTACATGAAAATTATACTCCATTTGTACACCACCACATTTCCAACTACACATTTCTTGATGTGGATAGAGAGAGAGAGAGAGTGAGTGAGTGGTGAATAAAATATGTGTGGTGAGGAGTGTGGTAGTGGACAAATGGGGCACACTGTTGGTGATGGGTGTATTTTTTCCTGACCGTGACCCGGTTTTGGTCTACCACAAACCCACCCGAGTGAATTTCTAGATTGACACGATAAGTAATGGAGACAAAAAAAAGTTGACCCAGTCAAAATATCATGAAGCCTACCTGCGTGTAATCTCCGTGACCAGGTAAACTTGAGACGATTCATCATGTAGCTAGCCTGACATTCAAAGTTTACCCGGTCCTAACCGTGCAGAGGTAACCTTACCAGGTTGGTTCTCATGCACCTACTCGACGTAAACAGTAGTAGAGAGAGCAAAGTGTAGTGACCTAGTCAGAGTGTCTCCAAGACTACCCGGGTGCAACATACTTGACTGGGTGAAAAGCACGATATACTTTCAAGAGATCACCCGGGTAGCTTTGGACCAAAACCCACCCGGGTGGATTCTAACCTTGTTCGATGGCAATAGACCTACCACTATAATCCAGTCGTATTTACCCGGTGATGGGTGTATTCCACCAGAGCCACGACTTGTGTCGGGTCCAACCAGGAGCAACTGAGTGAAACCCAAATAATATGCAACCAGGTAGCTTGGGTGGATCTGTACATGACCAGGTCCTGGATACAGACCACCCGGGTAACTTTCAGGCGACCGGTCACGTAGCATGACACTGTAGGGAAGATCCTCGAATGATCACGATATCTCATTCAGGAAACCACCCAAGTGGATTTTTAGGACTTGATGTACTAACATGATTATGACCCAACACGATTGAATAGAGATGAGACCAATCGGGCAAGGCCCAATCAATGCGCACAAGGGCAGTTTGGGCGAATGTTTCCACAGTCCGAGTTGGGTCCAACCTAACCACCTGGGTGACCCGTGGGTGACTGGTCGAGTGACATAACACGGTCAGATCCTCGAATGATCAGATAACATCTTTCAAGAAACCATCTAAGTGACTACTTGGGGACTGGTTAGGTAGCTTGTCATCGCGCGGGATCCTTAAGTGAGCAAGAAAGCCCGCTGAGGAACTGGTCGAGAGCATTTTTGGGACTTGTACTAACTTGCATGTGATGATAGCCCAGCACGGTTGGACAGTAGTAGCTTGGAAGCGACTAGTATAGGCTAGATTCCCCTGCACCAGCAGGCTTTCCCAAACATTCTCACCCAAGCACTACGCGCCAAGGAGAACAGTCATAGGGGAAAGCATCCAGGAAGGGACAAATGTTACAAGACAAGGAATTGTCACGTCATCATGTGGCAAGCACGTGGCCAGGCATGTGTCTGCCACCTTGTCACCTAGCTTCACTATAAATAGGTTTGTAACCCTTAGTAGAAGGGGTCAGAATTTTATATCTCTAGAGCCTATTGTGTAATTCCTCATTGTACTCCACATATATTTAATAACAATTGGACTATAGGTGTTCCTACTTATAGTTCTCTCGATCAATCTTCATTTATTGAGTCCTTTCATTAGCTAAACTCAGTAAGACACCTTAGACCCGGTCTAAAGTAGTTTACCCGGTAGTACAACAACAACAACAACCCAGTTGGATCCCACTACAGTAGGGTCTGGGGAGGGTGTGTGTACGCAGACCTTGCCCCTACTTGGAAGCAGGGAGGCTGTTTCCAAGAGACCCCCGGCTCAACCTGCACAAAAAATATGATAGGATATACAGTATAGCATGGATAAAACACCAAGTACAATGAAAAGAAAGTTCTACAAGCATTAATAAAAGATTCCAAACAAACACAACACACTACAAAAAACCTCTATAGCACCGAGTTCCTAACCAGCTACTCTAATCCTAGTTCTCCAAAGGTTCCTATCTAAAGCCATATCCTCAGTCAGGGTGAGAAGTCCTAAATCCTGTCTAATCACTTCCTTCCAATTCTTCTTAGGTCTACCCCTTCCCCTACTTCCCCCGAAAACCGTAATCCGCTCGCATCTCCGTACAGGGGCGTCAACATCCCGCCGTCTCACATGACCAAACCATCTCAACCTCGCTTCCCGCAATTTATCTTCCACCGGCGCCATGCCTACCTGACGTCGGATAACTTCGTTCGAAATCCTATCCAACCTTGTCTTCCCACACATCCATCGTAACATCCGCATCTCCGCCGCATGCAGACGACGCACATGAGTCTTCTTAACCACCCGGTAGTAATTTATACAATCATTTTGGCGTATTTTACACCATCAATAAGGGTACACCAAATTGTACACAAAGTTATACTAAGCACATACAATTTGATCACAACTACATGCTTTTTTATCCACTCCCTACTTTTTTGAATCACACCCAAACTTGTATAGTAGAGAAGTGTTGTAGAATACTTGGCCCCAAGCATTTTTGTAAAAATATATTTAGTTATAATGCATATTTAATATAATTGTGTTCATCTTAAAATATCAAACTTTTATACTATTCGTCTCTTTTCTTTCTTTCTAAGTAGATGATTTTTACACAGTCTCTAATCTACTTTTTCTGTCTCAAATTAAATCACATGTTGTTTACGAAGTTTGGCCGCCGGAGACTAGTTTCAACTTAATATATTTGAAAATTGGCCTGGTGTGTAATTAAAAATAAATTCTATATACTTAAAAACTACAACAAAAGATCTACAAAATAAGAGGAGACAAGATTGTATTATTTTATCAAATGAGTAACAAAATTGGGTAAAAACATGGTTAGAATTTAACCATGCGTGTGAATAGTAAACATACAACTTAAACGGTGACCGAGGGAGTAATACTTTAACCATTAACATTTCTATTTGTGTGTATGTGCATAAATATACTGATATGATATTTTAAAACTACATTTCAAACTGATCTATTGGTATTAAATTACGAGTATATCATAATTTAATACTCCCTCCGTTCCACAAAACCATTCCTATTTTGACTTTGGGCAAAAATAAGGAAAGTGTAATTTTGGTTGACTTTCCAATTTTGCCCCTGATGTGATGAGAAAAAGTAAGATGTGATAGTTTGACTATTAGTAAAAAAGCATGATGTGATAGATATGGTATGGAAAAGTAGGGGTAAAAGTGGTTTTTTAATAGAAAGTGGAAGTGTTTTGTAGAAAGCAAAAAAACGAAAGGGGAAGAGTTTTGTAGAACGGAGGGAGTATATCTTATCCATAATTCATGGTCAAAATTTTAAAAAGTTGACCATCAAAGTGATCGTAAAATGAACCGGAAATAAAAAGTAAATGCTCCTAAATCATTTTGTCCTTAGATAACTTTTTTCAAAACGTTAATCCCGACATACTAACTATCTAAAGCTCTTCTCAAATGCAAGGGAAGTCTCATTCCTATGGTATCATCTCCGGCAACAAAACGCCATTCTCATCGTAGTGAAGCCTCCCGGATTGGCTCAGCGCCTTGCACTTGTCCCCCATTAGAATCCTCTTCTTGCACAGCTCAATCCCTTCTTCTTCTTCTTCTTCTTCGTCTTCTTCATTTCTCATCAATCTCTAAATCTCCGGGTCGCGGGGCCGCCTTGTCGGGGCCCACCCCATGAGACTTCTTCTTCCTCTGATCATCCACTTCCTCAACGCACATCCTACCCTCCTCTTCCACCTCAGCAGCAGCAGCCCGCCGCCGGAAAGTCTCGAACCCCATCCCCTACGGCAGCGTTTTGATGCAGTTAAGAATAAGAAATGCGCCGGCGGCTTTGACTTGCCCGGATTATTCTCTCCACTCTTTGCCGTAATCTTCTCCTCCTTGTGGCTTTTGATCTCCGGGGTTTTCTTGAACGGCGGCCACTTTGGCTTGCCCTGTTTGCGCTCTTTGGGTTTCTTCCTCTCCTCCGGTGCATCAACGGCGGCGTGGGGGCGGCGATTCCTCTGGGTGGCGGCGGAGACGGCGTTAAATAATAACATGCGGCGGTTTTTCCCTCTCATTATTGTCTTGTGCGCTGGAGGATGGGAAGTTTCCATTGCCGTTACTTCAAAACAGGTTTTTGAATTTTGATGATAGATGGGATATAGGATTATAGGATGATGGGGATTGGAGAACGAGAGAAACGTGGGCGGGTTTATGGAATTAATAATGGCCCTATTCTTGTCCCCTCACCCTTTTTTCTTTTTCTTTTTTTAATAATGCCTCAACTTTTTTTTCCTTTCTTTATAAAATACTCCATCCGTCCTGGAGTATTCGTCTAGTTTTGACTTTTGTAACTATTCATTAAATCAATTTGACTTATCAAATTCTCTCAATGTATAAGCCTAAATAAAGTCATCTGTGATCTTGTTTGATTTGTCTTAACATATAGATTATTAATATATAATTTCTATAATTTTTTAATATACAAATTACAAGATAAAATGGATTAAAAAAGTGTATTGGATGGTGTGTAAAAATGAAAGTGGACAAATACTTTGGGACGGAGGTAGTACTCTTTAGGTAATGATTTCATCAACTTATTTTTTTATTTCTTATTTACTTTTATTGGAATCATATCATACAAAATCATACAGTATCAAATTAGAAATAGCTTTAAGTATTACGGAGTACTACATTTAGATCAGAACTTATTCCAAGCAGATCAGAAACAATCAGGCGAAGATAGAACATAACCTTAATACCAAAGGCCTATATCATTTTCAAATACTCAGATTCTTTTTAAATTTTTTATTCATTTTTGTTAGTTATTTGGTAAAATAATATATTCATGTCGTTATATTATTTGTTTGTAGAATTTTTGATGTAGTTTTTGAATATGATAATCTTATTTTTTTAATTGCACTCAATTATCTTATAAATAAAATGAAATAAAATCTCAATCAAACATTGTAAAATGAAATCGACTATATAAAATGAGGCAAGGGAGTAAGAAATTAGACTTCGGTTTCGATTAAAGCATATTTGACTTATTTTTTCTATTTATTACTTCCTCTGTTTTACAAAATATTTTCTATTTTAATTTGACTTTTGAGATGCATTGTAATTGGACTGAATAAGTACCCTTTTGTGTAAAAAATAAAAATGTCTTATTTATGTGAATATTCAAAAAAAAAATCTTATTTCAGATAATTTTTGAAGGTTGTATCTCATCTTTAATTAATGATACTTCCTTCATATAGAGTAGAATACATGATATAATTAGGGTTTACATAATACATCTAATGGACCTATTTAAATAAAATATAAAATATAAAATATAATCTTAATTTTTATTCCTTTTCTTCAAAAAATTAACTTCTCAATTGTTATTTTGAAGTTTGAATTCTTGTTAGCTTTTATTTATTTATGTATTTTTAACTTTTTATTATAGGGAGTATATTCTTGTCACACTTTTGCCCCAAAATATTGATACGTTTTAGGGCAATGCTAGGGGTACACCAACATGGGTAGCCCAAGTGTACACCAAGCCAACACAGACACATATAGACACAAAATGTCTGTGCAACACAAATACTTTATGTTTGTGTGTGTCTATGTTGGCTTTGGTATACACTTGGGGGTATACATGTTGGTGTACCCCTAGCTTAATTCTACGTGCATGTGTTCTAAAGAAAGCCTCAAATGTCTATAGGCCAGTGCTCCATTTTCTATTTGCCCCTAAATTACTTGCCGAACTCCCTATTACAGTTTTACCGAATGAATTCACCATCCAGAGCGTGAATTAATGGATTCTGGCAGGAAAATTGATTGAATGGCGCTCAAATGGCCTCAATGAAGCCTCTAGCACTGCCAATTCTCTTGTTCAGTTTCTTCTTCCCCATCCTATCGGTTTCTTCGATTCAAATACTGTCAAAATCAAAGCTCCAGAAATGCGAGAAAGGCTCTGGTTCAGACCAACAACTCAATTGCACCAACAAGATCCTCATAAACCTAGCCGTTCCCAGCGATTCTGTAAGTAATCGTTCACTCTTCTCTCGCAAACACGCACAATTCTTAAGCAACCGTGTGGACAGTAATTTTGGATCTTTTTGGCAACCAGAGTGGGAATGAGGCTTCAATGGTGGCGGAGATTGTGGAAGTGGAAGAGAATGCAACTAACATGCGCACCCTTAGGGTTCCTCCTTCTGTTACCATCCAAAAATCCGCTGCCTATGCTTTATATGAATTGACATACATAAGAGTACGTTAGGTTTTCGGCTATGGTTTTTGTAAATTGGTTCAACTCAGATAAGAATACTTGCTCTTACGCTTTCTGATACAAACCCTAAACCTTTTGTTAAGGATGTCGCTTACAAACCACAAGAGTTGTATGTGAAGACAAGAAAGTGTAAGAGTAATGCTGGTGCAGATGTTGTCCGGATATGTGAAAGGCAAGTTCTGTTTACCAACATCACCTGAGCCCGTTTTTTTTTCTCCGAAAGATTGGAGCTTTTACTCTTCTCCTACTATACATAACTTCGTGATCAGTGTAGGTTGAAAGATGAGAATGGGAACATTATCGACCACACTCAGGTAGGTGAAGGTTCAACCTTCATTTCTCCTTAATGAATGATTTGAATGCTCTAGCAGCATTTCTTGCTCATTCTATAGTTATACTGGTGTTTTTCTGGAAATTGTTACTATATTAGTAATGAAAAGTAATTGCTGAAATTTGTTCCATATCTTTAATATTCTACAATCTACAGAATGTACACACAAGTGACACAGCATTACTTTACAAGCCAGTTCTGTATAGTGTTTGTCCCATATTAATAGTAACATATTAGTACAATCTCTGTTTTTTATAGGGGTAAGGTTGGATACATCTTGCCCTCTCGCTCTCAAACCCTCAACAAAGTTGGGATTATATTGGGTTTGTTATTGCTGTTGTTGTTGGTGGTGGTGTGGTGCATGTTGAAATCATAAAAGCTACTGTTAATTTATCACATATGTAGTTAAGTCACGTGCTTCAGATTTAGATAGAACAATTCAATTGATAAAGTTGATCCCTGGAAAGGTTATACTAGTTAGTGATTGCATTTTCTGGGTTCGGATCTACATAATTACATCATGGAAATCAATTATAGTGAAGTGTTGTTATTTTAGTGTTCTATGCTAGTTGGAAAGTTATTATATGCTAGTTGATGATCATGAAAATCAATTATAATGAAATGTTGTAATTTATTTATCTTCTTGAATACTGTCTTTACAGCCTATCTGTTGTCCATGTGGTGGACAACGCAGGATTCCATCATCTTGTGGAAACTTTTGTAAGCTTCTAATATTAATTGTCCTGATGCCAAATTGCCAACAGATTGCAGTGCATGGTTAACAATTTGTTGACTTGTTTTTTTTGGTTTTGCTTTCTGTGTGTGTATATGCGTGTGAATTAGTTGACAAGATGATGAAAGGGAAGGCAAACACTGCTCATTGTCTTCGGTTTCCAGGTGATTGGTAAGGCTTTTGAAATTGCTTGCTTAGATTTTATGTAGATAACTATATTCATAATAGATTTAGTTGAGATTGTAAAAGTAGTTTCACTTTCCCATTATCTTCTGTGTGTGGGTGCGTGGGTGGGGGGTAGTAAATCACATTTAAAGGTGATATGTAATCCGTACCGTTCCTTCTTCACTCAGGTTCCATGTGTTTGGTATTGGACACCGCTCAGTTGGATTTAGTATTAGAATTGAAGTCAAAACAAAATCTCAAGTATCAGTACGTACTCTGAATTTTCTGAAAATCTTGTGTTCCATGTGCACTGACATTTTCACTGCATTTGATCTTGTAGTTTTGCTTGAATTTTGCGTATTTAAAACTCTGTTCTCTTCCATCCCAATAATGAAGTTTTATTCTGAAGATATGCTAAGAAGAGCTAATATTTATCTGAACAAAGACATCATCTCAAATGAAGAGAATTTGATGCCTTGAATGCTTTAAGTTGTTCAAAGCTCTACATAAGAATTAAGCATCATCAATTTGATGAATTTCATAAAGTCTTCTATCAATCTATATGAGCTATAGATTGCATTTTGTCCTTTTCCCCCTCTTGTCTCCTGATGCCCAGTGATTATTAAATGATTATCTGCCTCGTTTTCTTGGGACAGGAAGTGACTGTTGGCCCTGGAAATAGGACTGCTGTATCCAATGATAAATTTTTAAGAGTGAATCTTGTTGGAGACTATGTTGGATATACAGATATTCCATCTTTTGAGGACTACTACCTTGTTATCCCTAGACATGTAAATTTCTTCTCATTAATTAAACCCGCTTTGAACTTTCTACAACAAGTTTTGAATTCTAGTACCAATGACTTTCCACACACTTGGAGGTTGTTTTTTTAGTTCAACTTATCTGTTGATTTCCTCTTAAGAATCATAATAGCTTTTGTTCTCTTGTGTAAACATCTTATATTTATGTTATTTATTTGGATTTATCTTTGTCAAAGGGTGGTCCAGGTCAACCTGAAAATCTTGGGAGCAATTACTCCATGTGGATGCTTCTGGAGAGAGTTAGGTTTACTCTAGATGGTCTTGAATGTAACAAAATTGGTGTTGGTTTTGAGGCCTTCAATTCACAGCCTGGGTTTTGCTCGGCTCCATATTGGAGTTGCTTGCATAACCAACTTTGGAACTTTTGGGATGTATGTATCACTGTATCAGTTTGACCACACATTCTTGAATTGTATCCATATCAGCGGTTAGATTCAATATTGCATTTTTGCATCTATCAGGCAGATCAAAATCGAATCGGCAGAAACCAGGTGCCACTGTACTGTGTTCAAGGAAGGTTTGAGAGAATCAACCAACATCCAGTTATGGTTCATGCCTTTTTATTTTGTAGTTACAATGATTCCTTTCTCTTGCCATCAAATAATAAATACTATTATTTCAGAATGCAGGAAGTCATGCATTTTCCATTGGAATAACTGAAGTTCTCAATACCAATCTCTTGATTGAACTGAGTGCTGATGATATAGAATATGTCTATCAAAGGTTTACCTATGTTGAGGAAGATTTTTCTTTTCCATACTTTGGATAGTGTTGGGGATTCAATGCCATACCTTTTTTCATTCAGGAGCCCAGGGAAAATTATGGACATTGCTGCTCCTACATTTGAAGCTCTTACTCAATCGGGGACAGCAACAATTACTACTAAAAATATTGGTGATGTAGAAGCATCCTACAGCCTCACGGTAAACTAGTAGTTGAAATGTGTTCCTAGTTTGAGAGTTATGTATTGTCTTTCATCAATGAAACTGTAGCGTAAGGTTGGCTTACAAATTGTATAGACTGTGCACAGATCTGTGCCAAGATACAAATTACGAGTTTTCGGTGTCTAGACCTTAGGGCAATTGTGATTGAATGAATTCCTTGAATTGATTTGGTTTACTTATTTCTTGAATATTTGCAGTTTGATTGCTCTGGTGGTGTCAGCCAAATGGAGGTTGTGAATTAGTGTGATCATATGACAGAAATTCGTTAGCATCCACCAATATAATTGCAATGCCTTCAAGGAACATGGTTTGTCTTAAAAAAACTTTATTGCTTACAGGAGCAGTTTTACATAATGAAGCCTAATGAACTTGTCACCAGAGCATTCAAGTTGAACCCGTCGAGTGATCAAGCAGCAAATTATTTATGTTCTGGTATTAATTAGACATTAGAAAATAAGTTTTCCAGCTTCATTAAATAATTGAGTTCCTGATGCTGGTCAAATTTGTGTTTGCAGCAATATTGAAAGACTCTGATTTTAATGAAATTGATCGAGCAGAGTGTCAGTTCTCAACAACTGCTACGGCATTTGATAATGGAACACAGGTTTTAACATTCACACTTAAAACAGATGGTCTTTTTTTTACTTCATACTCCCTCTCTAGTCTGATTAGTCTCTAAGGAATGTGTAAAGTGCTTCACATTAGACTATGTTAGGTTCAAGGAATTTGAAACGGAAAAGAAAAGAAAATGATGTAGAAAAAAATATTCGTGTTTTGTTAGAAAGGAAAAGAAATGTGAAATAGAAGGAACAGAAAATAAGAGGAGCTAATAAACTAAGAAGAGAAAAAAACATTTTTCCTCCATTTTGGTGAGGAAAAGGAGAGAATCTTTTCTTTTCCTTCCGAATTCCACGCACCAAACATAGCTAGCTTTTAGGGATATTTTTGATAATTCCCAACCATTTGTTCACTTAAATGGAAACTGAACAATTAATTCCAGTTGCCGAAAAAAGCACAAGTGGACAAATAAATCCAAATTGAAGGACTATTTACCTATAATGATAATCTTGTGGGAAATAGTATTTGAAAAACAGCACTCTTATTTAGCCACACAATCTATGATTTACCCACAGGTACCATTCCAACCCCCCAAGACAGGTGTGCATGGTTTTTTTGAAACACTTCAACAACTGTGGAACAAGTTGCTGGCAGGTTTGACAGATTTTTTTACAGGAGAAAATTGCAGGTGCCTGCCTAATCAACCACTCCGCATCACAAACACACACACACAGACACCCACACACACACCCACACAGAGATATTGCAGTTGTGAGTGAAACAAATACTTTTCTGAACTAACTTTGAAGACTTAACTCCATGTGTATGTGGGATATGATTTGTGGCAAATTTTACCTAGCGAACTGATTACTAATTTTTCCTTGTCTGAACAGAACAAAATGTTTCGGGTTTTTTGATGTGAGCTGCCACATACAATACATTTGTTTGAATTGGATAGTTTTGGTTGCTCTACTCCTTGCCATTTTCCCAACTTGTGAGTTGCTTGATTTTTCACCTTTCCATAAATTTTTCCCGAGAAGAGCAAGTTTGGAAGCCACATATTAATTACTCTGCGCTTCTGCAATGTGAAATGCAGTGATGGTGCTATTATGGCTTCTGCATCAGAAAGGAGTGTTTGATCCTATATATGACTGGTGGGAAGATCACTTTTCACCAGTTCCTCCTCCTCCTCATCATCACCATCATCATCAGCAAGCTTACTTAAAGAAAAGACACAATCACCACCACCATAAGCATCATCATCCCCACCATCGACTTGCGGCACACAAAGGAGTGAGAACAACTCGCCACCCACCAACTGGCACTGCTACTGATTACCACTACTTCCTCCACCATGTTCACAAGGACAAAGACAAAAACCACAGAGCTGCCAAAAGTTTGTCATCGACGGGGATGATGAACGCAAAGCAAGTTCGTGACTTTAGGGACTGGGACAAGAATGGCGGCTTTCCCTCAGCTATTCATCATCATCGTCATCATCATCATCACAGACCTTCATCAACATCAGCAAACACAATGCTAGAAGCAGAAGAAATAGTTGATGGACACCATAAAAGGAACACTGTGGGAAGCACCCATCATCATAAGCACCGCCACCGCCACCGCCTGAGTTGATGGAATAATGGTGAGCCATGTCACTGTTATTTGTGGAAGTAGACTTGTAAGTAGCACAGTAAATTTGTCAGTTGACGGCTTATGGCATTGTAGATAGGCACGTACGAATCAGCACATGATGGTTTTACCCACTTATCAAATATGGGAGGAGAATTATTTATGTGGAAAACGAAGAATGGTTAGAGATAGACTTGATCAAACTCGGGCTGGGTTTCGTGTCGGGTCAAAGCATTATATAACTGAAATTTTTAAGGCCCTAGCCTGGCCTGGCTCGCATTAGGGGCCTACACTTCAAGCCCAAGCCCTGCCCATATGAAACAGGCTTTGGACTGGCCCGTCCCACTAAACTTATAGGCTAAAGTTTAAAAATAAAGTATAAAATAATTGAATGCCACAACCCCCCACCCCGATAAATTTCCTACCCCCCAGTCCGGCTTGAATATACCCCCGCACCTCGTTAGTTGCATGCCACAAGATTTAGTTGACTTTAAAAAAACGTATTGCTGGACTCACATGTGATATATGAGTTCAGATGAATTCACTCTTGCACTCGACGAGCGTGCAATTGACGTACTACCAAATTTGGCATAGAGAGACCATTGATGTAATATTTTTAAAAGTTTAGAGATCATTGGTGCAAATTTTAAAATTCAAAATGAATCTTTTCAATTTTCGAAGAGTCAGGAGATAAATGGCGCAAAAAACTCGTTTAATTGTTTGTGTTTCATTCTGCAATGCAATTTGGGGAGCTTGCACCAACGCTATATTCATCTCTATTCAATCTTGAAATGGGGTTAATTCATCACAAACTTCTTTTGTTTAATTTTTTGGGACCGCACGTGCCCTTAACCTGACCTGCATTAGTATGATATCATCTGCTTTGGGCCAAATACTCACGAATTTATTTGTTTTTGGGCACCTCACAAAAGGCCTCATATTCATGGAGTTTGGTGAACCTATATATTTTGGTTCATTCTCCTTTTTTTCCGGTGTGGGATTAGTTTGTATCCCAATAAACCTCTCCTGAAACCAAGACCATATAATCCTGTGACCTCCCCTTGCGATTGTCCATTTGATCTGCTACCATCTTGCACCGCCTCTACACACCTGGACAGGTTACCCGACCTTCTCCTCTCAGAAAAACTTTCGACACAAGCAATACCGCAAACCATCAATACGCTAAGGGCACACCATTTGATCTACCAAATCATCTTGTACCGCCGTTAACACCAAATGAAATACGTCGCCCGACCACCACTTGTTAGAAAGACTTTCGACACAAGACACCGCCTCCAGTATCGCATGTTGGGACCGCGCGTGCCCTCACACCAACCCCGCATTAGTATGATATAGTTCACTTTGGGCCAAGCTTTCACAGATTTGTTTTTGGACACCTCTTAAAAGACCTTAGGCTAATAGAGTTGGGGTAACCACTAACCATATAAATTTTGGTACTCTTTCTTCTAATCATCTGGTTTTGGATTGGTCTCTATCCCAACATAATTGTGATGGCAATGAGCAGTGGCGGATCTAAAAAAAATATGATTGAGGTAAATACATACTAAAGAGTATGGTGGGGTTCAGGAGTGGCACTCCCAATTTTTTTAAAGCGTTTGATAATGATAAAAAATAAATAAATTTAATTTCAAACAAGTATTCAAATAAATAAATTATTTTTAAAGTAGAAAAATAAAATATATTATATTATAACATAATATAATTATGATATTTCAAATATTTTACGGTATATGCATGTTTTTAAGTGATATTTTTTATTTTTAAACTAAAATTTTCTTTTGTCACTGTGGGTAAATTAATTTTTTACCAGGGTCGTTCTTTTATTTCACTATAAAAAATTATTTTAATACTTTATATTACGGAGTAAAAAAAATTGATTGGAAGTGAGTGCCCCGTATTCAATTCATACATGTAGAGCAATGAGGTGACGATGTCACATATATTTATACATGAATTATATGACTTGATAATTGGTATGGGGAATGTTACAGGTTCTCAAACTGAAAGTTGCATGCTCAATTTAGAAGCGAAGGACGTAACCTAGAAATGATCCAATATTAGTTGAAATGTGGGGACTAAAATTGAATTCTTACATTAATGTGCAATTAAATGTGTTCATTGTAAGATTTTTGTATTGTTTTTTCATAAGCAAGCATACTATATATCAACTCAAAATAATACATAAAGAAAGGATTAATAATTTGAAAAATTGTATCCCCATTTGATATGAAATAACAAGGACTTCGATCGTTTACGGTTGCAAAAGATTGGAGTATTTTGCTGTATTCTTGATAATAATAATATTACAATACGGTTGACAATTATGATTATTTGATGAAAAAAACGTAGAAAACCCAAAAAGAAAGTTATAATTATGATGGACTCTTTTAAATGAACCTTATAACCTAAGTAATTAAGCCATACTCTTGGCATAACATTAACATTAATTGAACCATATATAACATATTCGTACAAAATATAAATGATACGTAGAAAACTTCATGACCACCTCAGTTCGTTCATATGTTCGCCTGCCAAAAAAAGCAAAAAAAGAAAGAATCAGACAAGTATGCTAAACCCGAGTTAATTTATTTTGCGTTTGTTTTTATTTATGTGAAGTTTTCTATCTCTGTACCAATTTGATTTTTTTTTTCCAATCAAGTTATATATATTAGAAATTTGAACAACAACCAAATGTATCCATATCAAATTGAAACCAATTTTTGAAAGATTTTATGCAAGATAAATCTAATAAAAGTATATTTTTTATGAATATACAATGTAACTATTTTTTAATGGTGTAGATAATTTTGAAAACGCTAACACTAAACGCGGCCCGTAGATAATATTTTCAAAACACTAACACTATTTCCAAACGGGCCCTAAATCAAGAGTATATTTGGTTCAAGGTTTTTGAAAAGGAAAATGAAAGAAAAGCGGAAGGAAAAAAAATGAGAAAACAAAATCAAATATGAAAGAAAAAATAAAATTCCTCAAACTTTGGTGAATAAAAAAAGAGTTAATTTTTTTTCCCTTCATAATTCCTTAAACCAAACGTAGAGAACTCGGGAAAATTACCTCTTTAAATTGGTCGGTTATCTTCATATACTTTGTAGGCGATAAAAATGGCATAGGCAACGGTATCCAATGAGAGTGAAGACACAGGAAACCCAAAAGTGGACCTGGATTTATCATATACAAAACGAACGTAATTAATAAATTGATTTGTGATTAATTAAGGCAACCGAAAATCCCTTTTCCAATTACCCTTTTTTATTAACTTATTACAAAAAATGATTTTTTGTTTAAAAAAAATAAAGAAGAGAAAAGTTGTTCATTTTGTGCACATTCTTTTGACACCAAATTAAACCTCGTTGTCACATTATCTGTGACCCCGGAGGATGCATGGTTTTTGGAGCACTTAGGTGCCGCGATGGTTCTTACCCCCAAGTCCCCCTACCCCACCCGAACCGTGTAAGAAAATAATGTGGAGGAAGAACACTGCGAAGCAGCGCTAACAAAGAACGAGAAGAACAACTTGATAGAGTATAACAAATCGTATAGAACGCTTTCAGATCGAAGTTAGTTTGGAGTATACGAAATACTTTAATCGCATATAAGACATTAATAAGGAACAAGCACTGAAAATCGTGTCTCAACCTATAGCTACGAGACTCTATTTATAGAGTCGAAAATCGATGATATATCATACAAGAGCGTTCGCATATGAGCATACGTTCACACGAGGAGAAAACGTCTGAAAATGCGAAAGTTCGCTTAAGGAGATTGACGTTTGCGCGAAAGGGTTCTTTGGCATTTATCCACACATCCAAATCTTTTAACGTTTTGGACTCCGTTCACGAAAATCTGAAAAATTTTCATAAAGAAAAAACGTCCAAAATAAAAAATTTCCCACCCGTACCCCGGCCAGGGGCTCTGCCCCTTGGGCCTCCCTACCGGGGCTGCTGCCCCCGGACCCCGCTATGAATTTGTAATATCGTTGAACGAGTGCATACTTCGCGCCTCCTAACTTGTTTGACAACAACTATTCAAATCCATGTCTAATCTAAATAAACCCAATCACACAAAATAGCTGATAGTCAATGACACTTAAACCACCAACAAACATGCTCCCCTTCCTAAAACACCGATTGGCTACATTGTTACCGTAGCCAATTAGCGTTTTTGGAAGGGCGCATGGAAATATTTAGGGGGTTAAGGGGGTAAAAACCATCAGTTTTTCGAACATGGCATAGTAAACTGTCTTGTTATATACTTATATAATGACAACGGATCAACAAGATTTGTTGTCAAAAGAATGGGAGTGTAGAAAAAAAAAAGTGGATAAATCAAAATTAAATTTGATTTTGAGAAGGTAGGGGAGTAAAAGTAATGTACACGGCCGCGAGTACAAAGGCAGGCGTAGGTCCGCAGGCACGGGCATTTCAAAAAAACATACAAAGGGGGTATTAAAACCAGAACCAGAGAACAGTCCATTTTTCTGTCACGACAAAATAAATAAAGTACAATGTATAATTATTTCGTTAATTAAGATGAATGGGTAATTAAGGATTCGGGCATCATTTATAGAGTGGAAGAAGAAAAAGAGCCACATGGCATTCACGTCAGCCCTACGTAAGTAAAATGACAGCACTTTGGTATAGTCAATGTTTGATTACGGGTCAACACCGTTATTAATCTACCCAAACATTCTATATTAAACTAAACTAGTATCACACCCGTGCGTTGCACGGGTCATTTTTATGTTACTAAATTCAAATCATTTATCAATGATAAAAATGAGATGCAATAAAATATAGAGATTATATTATTTTAAGGTAAAAAACATTTACAAATTTCGAAAGATTTCTTTATAGACTACATTATTGTACAATTTCTGAGAATAATTATAGTACATTTAATTGTAATAGGCTATTATAATTATAATTATAATAAGAAGGGTTAACTTTTATCGAAATTGGGTGTATAATTATTCTTACCATAATTATTTTTTTTTCAAAATTGGGTGTATAATTGTATAACTTACCTTTTTGAATTATTTCCAATTTTCAAAAACTTACTCTTTGCATTTCTATAAATTACCTATATTAAAAACTTATGCTTTGGATTTGTATAACTTACCTTTTTTAATACGATAATTATTATAAATATAATAATTATATTAACTTCTGATGGCTTACAATTTTATATTACTCACGTTAACTATTATAAAAATAATTATATTAACTTCCGATGGTCAAAAATGATAGTTACTTATTCTTAACATAATTTCAGACATTTCCAATCAGTAGTCAAAATAACGTTGGTTAATTATTAGCATATAATTCATTGATTCCATATTTATTAAAAACTTACGCTCTGCAATTTTATAACTTACCTTTTTTTAATTATTTCCAATTTTAAATAAGTTAATTATTATATATAATAATTATATTAACATCACGCTTACCATTTTATATTACTCACGTTAATTATTTTAAAAATAATAGCTATTATTATATTTATAACTTTTTAAATAATTATAAATCCACAATTTCGGTCACTTACCATTTTAACATCATAATTATTTACTTACCTTTCGGCCATTTTATAATTATTATAAATATAATAATTATAATATTTATTTCTACAATTTCGGCCAAAACAATTATTAACTTACCTTTTTTAATTAGTTCCAATTTTCAATACATTAATTATTATATTTATACTTTTTTTTAATAATTATAACTTCACAATTTCGGCCACTTACCATTTTAACTTCACAATTATTAACTTACCTTTTGGCCATTTTATAATTATTATAAATATAATATTATAATAATTATTGCTACAATTTCGGCCACTAAAATTATTAACTTAACTTTTTTAATTATTTACAATTTTCAATACGTTAATTATTATATTTATACCTTTTTTAATAATTAGAACTTCACAATTTCGGCTACTTACCATTTTAACTTCACAATTATTAACTTACCTTTCGGCCATTTTCACTTACCTTTATTTAATTATTATAAATATACTAATTATAATAATTATTACTATAATTTCAGCCGCTTACCATTTTAACTTCACAATTGCCATTTATAATTGTCATACTCTTTGGGCGGGAAAACCATATATTGACTACATGTCTTTTTAAATAAAGTATGGATTAATTACCAATTGTCGGTATCATATTATTTGTTTCTTTTTTAAAATTAATTACCAATTATAAACGGTGTCATATTATGTATTCCTTTTTTAAAATGATTACGTGTTAAAACTGGTTATTACCGTGTGATAAAAAAGGAAGAGTATTTATTATAGCTTTTAAACCATTTTTTTAGATTAATAATAATTATTATTTTTTGATTAATAATATCACGTTTTTAAAAAGTAATTTTTAAAAATCGGAGATAAAACTGTTCGTATTCAAAAGGAAATTGGGACTTACCTTTTTTAATTATTTCTAATTATCTTTTTTGTGAAATTGGGTGTATAATTGTATAACTTACCTTTTAATTATTTCCAATTATTTTTTTTTTTTTGCGAAATTGGTGTATAATTGTATAACTTACCTTTTGTAATTATTTCCAATTGGGTGTATAAAAATGACAATTACGGTATTAAAATACCGTGTGATAAAAAAGAACAAATTCCAAACGCCCCTACAGAAAAAAAGAGGTTAAAATAACGTACAAAATTGTATAATTAGAACACTCCGTACGAATTGATAAATTCAGTGTGATAAAAAAAGGAATTGTATTTATAGCTTTTAATCCATTTTTTTAGATTAATTTTTTAAGATTATTAATGTTATGTAATAATTATTTTTTAGATATATATTTTCACGTTTTTAAAGGCATTGTGTGTAAAAACTAATATTAATTTTAACTTCATAATAATTAATTTGCCATTTATAAATGTAATAACGCATGGAAAATTAAGCACATGCGCAAGTTTTTAATAATTATTATTATATTTTTGGCAACTTACCATTTTAAATGAACAATTGCCATTTGTTAATGTAATAAAAATTATCATTTTAAGTGAATAATTGCCATTTTTGTAAATGTAATAATGCATGGAGAATTAAGCACATGCGTAAGTTTTTAATATTTATTATTATATTAATTTCAGAAACTTACCATTTTAAGTGAACAATTACCATTTGTTAATGTAATAACGCATGGGCGGGAAAAACAAAGGTTGACTCCATGTGTTTTTAAATAAAGTATGAATTACCATTTTTAGTTGAGCATTCGTTACCTTTTTTATACACGGTTTTTATACCTTTTTTATACACGGTTTTTAAACCTTTTTTATACACGGTTATTTAAATTACACGGTTATATGTTGATCACAATTACACTAATTTTATATTCACGATATTATTATATGAGTAATTACTCAAATACGGTAACTAAATTAAATTAAATTTCCATTCGTTATCTTTTTTACACATGTTTATATTAAATTAACATTCTTTACCATTTTAATTACACGATTATATTAAATTATCATTTTTAGTTGAGCATTCGTTACCTTTTTCATATACGGTTTTTATACCTTTTTCAACCTTTTTTATACACGATTATTTTAATAATCCATTAATTACCATTTAGTAATTACCATATGGAGTGAAGAATTACCATATTCTCTACACCATGAAATGGGCGGGAAAAGAACAATGGAAATCCATGTCTTTTTAAATAATAGATAGATTGCAGGTTCACAAACTTGTCAATTACCACAAAGATACGTTGGCCCTGTTTGAAATTTAGTCGTTGGCTATTGGCTGATAGCAAATAACTGTTCGTATTGGCTGATTTGAACGGCTGATTGAGTTTTAGGTTTGGCAGATCTAATTTATATCTTCGGAAATAAAAATATGAAACTTAAGTAATTTATTATCAATACAAAATGGTTGGAGTATATTGCAATGACTTTATTTGGATATATTAAACATTTTAATAAAAAAAGACAGTGTTTTGGTGAAAATGAAAATAATAAAAGAGGAAAGATTTTAATGAACGGAAAGAGTATTAGTTTATATAATAATAAATTAAAATATGTAAAAAGAGAAGAATTTGAATATGTAAATAGTTATTGTAAAGAATCTCATCATTAAATTGGAAATATGAATCGCACTCCACTAAAAATACCCAAATACGGAGTACTATGTAAGGGTACTGGAAATACATATGAAGTCCTAAGGCTTTCAATCTGGGCTTCAAAATTTCTTTCTCTGCCACGTCAACTTTAAATTACTTCTAAGTTTCATTGGAAATTGGCTTGAAAGTCTGGGGTTTCAAACCTTCATTTTTTATATTTTAAATAAACATCTTCTAAAACTAAATTAATAAAATTAATTATTTCATTATTTAATTAAATTGAAATGAGAATAATTCAAAAAATTACATTGACTAAATTAAAAAAATTAAAACGACAATAATTAAAAAAATACATTAATAGAAAAAACTAAGATAAATTATATTTAGCCTTGATATCATTTTGTCTTCTCTTAAAGATCATACGTTTGAAGTCTGTATCAAGGTCGGTTTCTATTATTTCGGTCTCTTACTTTTCTTGCTTTCTTCTCGCCCTCGATCTCTTCTTCTCTAATATTGAGTCTCCGGAATCGACTCCCGCTCATAGAGGTACGCCGATGGTTGCGTTTCGAACAACGTTGGATTTCTCCTGTATTGTTAGAAGATCCACATGTCGTGCTCGTTAGGTCCAACACATTTGAAATAATGCTTGAGAACATGATTACTTATTAGTCTCTAGTATTTATCCAGTTTTGACTTTTTTCAGTCAACCATTTTAAAGCTTTGACTTATAATTAAATAAAATATATATTGTATATTAATTAGATAAAATAATATTTTGAAAATGGCATATAAGAAATCTAATAAAATTATTTTTGTATCAATATCTAATATCATTTTTATTTAATTTGAGTTCAAAGTTTACCAATTATGACTAAAAAGAGTCAAAAGTGAACAAATACCCTGGTGTGTTTAGTAACTTGAATTTGAATTTCAAATCTGGATTTTATCCAAATTACTTATTTGGAAACTCAAAAAATGTGGGTTTGGATTTGGACCGATTTCTTTTAATTCAAAACTAACTCAACTACAAATTCACGTACAACTCCCCTGATGTCATTTACAAATTCAATTCCAACTTTTCTTTAATTTAGAACTTATAATTAAAGAGTGATCTCATTTTATGTAATGAAAATTCCATACATATATCAACTCACTTCCATTACTCTCTTTACTGGTTTCAAAATTCAAATTCTAGAATTGAAATTCTATGACTTCCCAAACAATATTTGGAATTTGAAATAATGAAATTTCCAATGTTGGAATTGAAATCTAAGATTTCAAATGAATTCTAGTTCACAAACACTACGTAAATGAAATCCATTCTAGATGCGATATTTTCCAAGACGGAATGAGTACACTGTTAGTATTTTAACTTTGTCATTCACGAGTAAAAATTAAATTATTTTCGATTCTATAATAAAATCTTCTTCCACACATTAATACTCCTTCCGTCTCAATTTATAGTGCCTATTTCAGTTTACGATGTTTGACTGAAATTATTTTCAAATAATTTCATATGACAAATGGTATAAAATTAAAAAATAAAAATATATATTAAAATACTACATCACGAGACACTTTGTAGATTAATTCACAGCCCCAAGAAAAATAAGGGGATCAGAGTTGTTGTTCTTTGAGGACTATTGCAATAGCTTCAATGGTAGAGGGCGTCGTCCGACAGCAGCCCCCTATGAGATTGGCTCCCGCTTCTCGCCATAGAAGGGCGTCTTCCCCAAACCTCTCGTCGTCGAAACATCTCGAATGCTGCTTGGGGGAGAAAGAGAAAAAAAAACATACGCGCACGCTTACATTAACGAAGAAGAGAGATGTGTAGTAAATTTAATATTGGGAGCTTGGGAGTCATGTTCACCACTAACTACCCACCAGCCATTGCTTTTGTATGCCATCCCATATCTCACCACTGTTAGGATACACAACAATTGCCTTCTCAGTCATCTGCATCATCATTTACCATTGCAGATTTAATTTGCATCAAGTACACAGACAGACACAAAAACAAAACAAAAAAGGATATAGAAATCTCGTGTGTGTTTTTTTCATGTTCTTGACTCAAGACTCTTTACCACCCACCTGCTTAAATCTGTGGATGAGGGGGAGAACAAACTGAGGAGGTGCGCAGTTTATACCGACAGCTGCAACTCTGATGCTCTTGTTAATAACATCAAGGCAGTCCTTGAAGTTTTCCCCTGAAGGAGCATTTTCACCGTCTACCGAGCTGAAACAGATCCATGACGGAATTTCAACATTTTCCTCCTCCAACAACTCTATGCAAGCCTGTCATCATCATCATCATCATCATCATCATTTTACTACAATAAAATCAAAACAAGTGTTCTACTTCTACCTTCAACCTACCTACCTACTCTAACACGCCCCCCCTGAAGTGCAATTTTTGCTCAAGCCTTGCACATGAATTTTTGTGGCGGTGAAGTTTGAATTCGTGACTTCTTGGTCGGTAAGGCTCAGACATTATGTCGAGAAATCGACTCAACCAAAAACGCAAGCTTGTGGTTGCAAGTGCCAAGGAACCAACCTAACCAAAAGCTCGAGTTTATGGTTGTAGTAGCCCCAGGAAAGGTTTTTGCTCAAATGTTGCACGTGAAAATTAATTTTAAAAAAATTGGGTGGTTGTGAGGTTTTGAAGTCGTGACCTTTAGATCAACAAGGCTCTTTGATACCATGTCGAAAAATCAAGTCAACCAAAAGCTCAAGTTTATGGTTGTAACCCCAAAAAAGGTTTTATTCTCTAAGACGGGTTAAGGATCCAACTAAACCAAAAGCTCAAGCTTTGTGGTTGTGGGTCCAAGAAAGATTTTTCTAAATGCCAGCACGCCTTCTAACGTGCAGACGTGGTCATTTCGAGCCTTGCGGTCAGACCCTCTAAAAAACAATTATCTCTTTCAATTTGTTGTCACCTCCACATGCCACCATAATGGAAGTGGGAGATAGGGCTTCGGAGTGGAGTCGTAGACAGCAACGTGTGACAGGGTAGCAGTGTCAAGAAATTGGTGGTGGCGTCGTAAACATGAGCAACCTCCTCGGCGATATTGAACGTGCCTAACCATTTCTGGTTTTTCTGAATCAGATCCCAAATTTTGGCAGCCCATTTCCCCCACGGCCTGCTCCTAAACTTCCTATCCGGCTCCCCCATTTCCCCCCACAATCTTCTTTTTCACCAGCCTGACTTTGCTCACGTGGTACTTGGTGGTCCGCCGGAAAATGCTATCCTCCTCGTCATCAAACAATTTGTTAGTGGCGTCATCATCAATGACGGAAATCTTTATGACCCGAGGCATATTGGAGGCCAATTGTCAATTTTCTAGCTTCGTCTTCGCGGTGACACTTTTCTCGACTCTGTATTTAACCAGAAGAGCATCATTATTATCCTCTATCTGTCATCTCTTTTAACAGTCTTTACAATGAAATCTCAAACTGAAGTAAAAAGGTTTGAGAGTTTTGCAATTTTTTAACAAAAATTTATAGAGTTTTAAGAGGTGGTTAAGAAATTGGTGGAATTGGAATTGAAATTCCATGAGATTCAATTCCATAGAATTGAATTCTGTCAATTCCAATTCATTTTTTGCACTATCAATTCCAAATCCACATAATTTTTGTGCTATCAAACACCAGAATTGGAATTAAAGTTCCCAATTCCAATTCCATAGTTTGAATTCCATGTACCAAACAGGACCTTACAAAGAGAAATTTTTTTAGCCATATAATTCCTTCAATTTAAAGAAAAGTGAGATTATTTTTAGATATCCAAAAAAAGAAAGACAAAAGCTTATTTAGAGACGGATAATGTTTTTTCTAAATGGTAAAAACTGTTAAATTTAGTTTGTTATTTTAATTTTTAAAAGTTATATCGTCCACGTAAAATCTGATGTGGATTACACATTCAACTAACTCATTTTAAAAACTTATTGAAATAGATTTTCATGTGGACTAAATAAATTTTAAAAATTAAGAGTAAAATAAATTTAACAATTTTTACAATACAAAAAATAACTCTATCTAATTCTAAATAAACTTCCATCTTTCTTTTTTTGGAAATCTGAATATAATAATCTTCATTTTTTAAAAAATTAAAAGAATTATATGATTAAAAAAATCACTCATAAAATTCTAAAGTTTTTTTATTTTTCAACATTTTTTGATATGAGTAAATTTCAATAAAAAAAAGAAGATTAAAAGAATTTAGAATGAACATAAGTACGATGCTTAATAATCTCACATTCTCGAAGTATTAGTTTACTTCTTCAATTAGAGACATTATACACCTCCTTAAACTCTACAAATTTTTGTTTTAAAAAATCCGTAACACTCTCAAAATTCTTTCTGACTTCATTTTGTGATTCTATTGGAAAGAAAGTTAAAGAAGAAAAGAGTGTCACTGTGAAGAGTGTCACTGTGAAGAAGCTAGAAAATGGATAATTGACCTCTAATATGCTTCAAGTCATAAGGATTTCCATCACTGATGACCACGTCGCCGTCTGATGACAAGGTCGAGGATAGTGTTTTTTAGCGGATCACCAAGAAGCACGTGAGTAAAGTCAAGCTAGAGAAGAAGATTGTTTCTTCTCTTGACGAGAAGAACAACAAGAGGGGGAAGAAGCCGCCCACGGAGGCAGAAGCCATGGCGAAGGGTGATCAGAAGTTCATGGAAGTCAGTCACCGGTTGTGGGGGAAATGGGCTAGCAAGTTCAGAAGTTCATAGTCCTATTTTAGTATTTTCTCTATGTTTTACTCCTAGCAAGGTAGATTTCTTTAAAAGAATATATACTATAACACCAACCTGGGCTTCTAATTTATTTGGGATGGTCTCAAACGCCAACAAATCTGGCCCTGCTTCCACAAGCACTTGCAGTCTGCGCCTATGGAAATCCTTCAATTTCTCAAGGCTCACCTCAGGTCCATAGTTACCCCTGGGAAGGACACAACACTTTAGGGATCACAATCTGCTGCAACATGACACACACACACATGTAGGGACAAGGAAGCACCTGTACTCTGAACCATCAGCAAGGTAAGCTCCATAGCTTCCAATGGAGGCTGCAACTAGAGCCCTGTTATATCCCCGCTTTCCGTTTCGTCTTGCAGTTTCCCAAAACTTGTCTCGAGCTTGTATAGCCAAATGCACACTACCCTTTAGCAGCGACTCGCCTTCCTCTAACGAAAACCCCCTCGCCAAGAACCCAGGAAGAGTGGCCTGCATAACTCAGAGACGAATGCTTATTCTTCAAAGCTGTTTAAACAAAGTTAAATTCTCCACCTCTACAAACATTTCCATAAGGTGATGATAAATGCTTCGAACCTGATAAGATGAAGTCACTAATACATCTGCCCCAGCTTCTAAATACTCCAAGTGCACCTGACAAGTGACCACAACACATTAGTTCCTCAACCGCTACAAGTGTATTATGTTAGCATTAAATTCTACTCATAACATTACTTCGAGAAATAACAAACTTGGACCCAATTCAACCCCAAAAGTTAACTCAAACAGTTGAGATACAGCTACCAATAATCACATTTTTTTCATATTTTCTTTATGGGAAACATCAAATTTGAGTACATTTTATATCATACATGGATTATTTTTTCATATTTTCTTTAATGGCATTGCTCTTTTCCCCTTGATTTGATTTGTTTCTTGAAATTTTCTTTATTCTTTGCTCGTAATCGAATTTATATAGTAACCAATCAGAACAAAATACAGATCAATTCGATTTAACACGGAAATGGGATTTACATTATTAATAGTGTAAGAAAAACAATTGATATAGGGATACCCGTTTGATGAGATCAGGGTTTTTGATTAGGCAAAGAGCGCTCCAGAGAGGATCGTTGATGGAGGCGCCGTGGCGCTCGAGCTGGGTGGCGAAGCCGCCGTCTACGACGGCGCAACCGCCGGATTTCTGTATAAGGTCCAGCAACACTGCCATGCCTTTCTCAATTCCCATTTCCCCTTAGCCAATTTGTGCTTGCAAAGGGGAGTGACTGAGGGTTGACAAGAAATTCTTCTATAGGGGGGCTGGCTATAAAGCATTGCAGTTGTTGTAGGAGCACTGGGTACCAAAATGAACCTGCCCCGTTTTTTGGGTATTGTTAGCCTTTCTTGACACTTTAGACGATGAACTTGTACTCAATTCAGAATTTGGGAAAAGCAGATTGCTCCCTTTCGCCTGATTTCTGGGTTTGCTTTGAATTTTTTAAAGAATAATCATTCAAAAATCAAAATAGGACTCACACTCTATATTAAAATTTTACCATATTTTTTATACTCCCTCCGTCCCTAAATATTTGCCACACTTGTATTCCCGAGGTAAAATATTAATTTTTTTTCAATTCATTTTATTTACATATTGGTATAGAAATAAAAATTAAAATTTACATATAAATAAACTACATGAAAAGTTCTTCGAAATAAGAGGTGTCAAAATTATTTTATTTTATCAAATAACCAATGAAAACGTAGAAATAAACAAAAGTTCCCGCGACTGCTGAAAAAGCAAACGTTGCAAATATTTTGGGACGGAGGGAGTATATTCATAATTTCTTTAGTACTATTGACTCGAATAAAGTAGTACTTGATTTTGAAACAACATTTCACGTTTGGTTATCTTCGAGCTCAATCAATAAAAACTTTGTGCAAAATCCAATTATTTCAAGTAAGATCTCAAGTTAAAAACATGTTTGATTGTCAAGTGTAATTTTAACCACTCAACTATACATTTTTAAATAATTGTGTCAGGTCAAAAGTACTTCGTATGTAAAAATTGAAGTCAGAGTGGTGGAAATATTTCTTAAATGTCTAGCAAGCTTCTGGATTGCCCCAAAATCGATCATAATTAAATCAAAATAATTAATTTGGAATTAGCTAGTCTTGTGGGGCTCTCAGGGGTGTGGCATCCTTTTTTTAATTAAGTCAAAATACTCTTGCATAATGCGGTCAAACTATTGAAAAAGCAAATCGAAGTAAAAAAGATGAATATTTTGTATACCTAGTCACATATACAACCAAAAGGGCTTGAGAATGTAACTATATACTTAATGAATACATTGGAAGGGGACATCCAACCCACATAAAAGAACACATTTGAGCCCAAGATTGGAAGCCCACTTTGAGAGTTGTCAGATTGAACTTCAATCGAGTATGATTTATCCCCCAAAATTTATCTGTCAAACTAGTCAAGTATGGTATTCTGTCACGGTGATCTAACTCATCGAAGTCAGCAAGGCAAACCAAGCACTTAGACCTATTTACTCTTTAGTTTTAGTTGGGTTGGTGGCCGGCTTACCATGTTAGTGAGCTCAAATCACATGTTACGTTGTGTCTGTGAGCTTGTGCGGCATATGTTGCATCTATAAATAACTCTCTTCGATTTGTTTGGATGAAAATATGGTTTTGTGCAAGCCAAAAATAAATTTAAAATTTTCTCTCTAGAATATTTTCTCCAACTCCGGATATATCTCACGTTCATTATTGGTGCTTTCATTGAGAAGTCACCTCGATTGTTGCATGCTAGGATCCTTCCTCAAGCAAAGTACCATCTATTGCCGGCAAAGCAAGAAACTCTTCCTCTGTTTTCTTCATTTGCCTCGTTGATGGCCCTAGCATTCACCCATCTCGGCCAGACCATTACCAAGGAAGCCTTCCTCTAGCAAAGTACAATGTATTAGGTCGCAAGAGCGTAGGGATTCTGATATCATGTTTGAATAATAGGTTTACTCAAGGAAGAATAAATTAAAAGATTTAAGAGATTTAGGGGAAGTGTATTTTGGTATTGAATTTTTAAAAAAAGTCATTTGATGTGATGAGTAAAAGTATGATTTGATTGGTAGGTTATTAATAAAAAGATATGATGTGATATATAGGGTATTAAAAGTAAGGGGTAAAAGTAACTTTTTAATAAGAATAAAAAATGTTTTTTGGGACAAATGAATAAAGAAAGGAGAAATGTTTTCAGGGACGGAGAGAGTAGATTTTAATTCATTGTGGTTGATATGGGTGGTCAATAATCCTGTTCCGATTGTCTCGATCTGAAAAGTTTCGGTCTCGTCCCAACAATGTTTCGTTTTGTTTGGGATGATAAAATTTTATCCGAACTTATTCCGAACCATTTTTATATGGGACGCGATTGAGTCACATAAATATTTTCTCGTTCCGTCTCGTTGTCCCATACTTATGTACTCCGTGTATATCTATTTATTTATATAATGATATAACATAAAAAAGTATCCCAATTTTTGTATTTTCCGAGATAGATAAAAGTAAATATACACACTTAAATATTCTAAGAAAATAGGATAGGACCGGAACACTTAAAAGTTCAGACCGTTTCGACTTGTGCCAACCCCAGTTTGTTGCTCAAAGTTTTATAAAGCATAGTTTTGAATTTTGTGAGATGTTGTAGCATTTTTTTCATATTGCCTTATTATATTTGGTTTTTAAATATATTCTAAATAAGTATAAAGTGGGTTGTCTCCTCCATATGTATTTTATATTTTTATAACTAATTTCAGACAATGACAAAGAAGAATAACTTAAGCTCGTTCTGTTTTATTGTGATCCCAAATATTCCCTCCGTCCTAAAATTAACTTCCCATTTGACTTTTCACAGTCTCCAATGTGACATTTGACCATCAATATCTCAATTTTTATATAAATATATTTTATAAAAATTATATATTTCAAAGCTATATTCCAAAATGAGTCTATTCCTAATAAATTTATATGAAAATTCAATGTATTTTTTCTTTAATATACGATCAAAGTTTAAAAAGTTTGACTGCAAAAGTCAAACTAGGAAATCAATTTTAGAACGGATGGAGTATTAAAAGACAAAAAATGATAAGCTTGTGACTCGAATGACGAATCGTTTCGAATCGTTTTAAAAAACTAGACAAAAACTAAAAAAAGGGATGAGAGAAGTATGAGGTAAGTATTCGGCCATTGATGCGCACGCAAAGCCCATATCGATGATTCATAATGGGCCTTCTACAGAATCCCAACAGACACAGGGAGCACTTACAGATTCATTCAAAGTTTGTGTGCCCAATTTTCTAAATCAGAGTTGTAAATCATCTTGTCGGATTCCGCTCAATTGTTTATCGTTCTATCCAAGGTAATGTTGCGTGCCCATTTTTCTGACTGGATTATTGTTCGTTTCTTTAATAGTTAGGTGTGAATTTGGGGGTTCGGAATTAAGAAATGAAAGCAAGCTACTGTTCTTGAGATTGTGTACAATTCTTGTTCATGGAGAAACTCCAGTTAGTATATATATGTACAGACTTGTGATTATCGGCACTGGATGAGGGAAGTGCCTTTGATGTTGTTTGACTGTGTTCTTGTCTAGGGTTTTGACTGAGTTTTCATAGGTTTAGTCATGGTTGAGTGTCCGATTTGGATTTGATCGAAGAACATCTTATGTGGATTTCTCTCCGCGATTGTTTTTTCCCATTGGCAAATCGAAATTCTTGCAAGTGGTTTCATTTCATTCGAAATTCTTGTAAGGGAAGTTATTTTGATCTTTAGATTTCATTTCATTGAATATTCTTGTAAAGGAAGTTATTTTGATCTTTAGATTTCATTTCATTGGAAATTCTTGTAAGGGAAGTTATTTTGATATTTAGATTTCATATCATTGGAAATTCTTGTAAGGGAAGTCATTTTGATCTTCAGATTTCATTTCATTGGAAATTCTTGTAAGGGAAGTCATTTTGATCTACTAGGTAAATCTTAAAAGTGTAAACTCTAAGCACTGATGATATTCAGATCCTCGGCTCCATGTAACTACCATGTTGGTCACATGTATCATGGTAAAAATAGATGACCCCTTTGTTGGGATTTAGTTGTCCACTTTTCATAGTATTTTGTAAGCAAGTTATTGGGAATTATAAAAAAACGCGCTCTAAAAATGCATGTTGGCTTTCTTTCCGTCAAACATGATAATCTGAAAAATGAGGTATTTTAGGAAAGGACAACTAAAACCGGAGGAAGGGAGTAATAGCATTTTATATGTACCTCCTATGACGGGATCTTAGAGTAGAATTGTAATAATTCTTATAAATTTGGATAGTCATTAGTTTTCCATTATATTGCAGGATGATTGATTCTACACATTTGACTTGATCATAAAGCTATGACCTCACCTCAATCAAGAAGTGACTTTTAGATTTTATTGGACTGTGTATGAAGATGGCAAAGAGGAAAGGATCGTTTTATAAAGATCATGATGAACAATCAGATGAGGATTACAAGGTCAGTGAAAATGAGCTGTTTGATTGTTCAGAGGATGAATCTTTTTCTTTAGTTTGTGATACATCAGGAGAGAGTTTGGGTGATTTTGAAGATGATGATGAGTTGGAAGGGCTGAAGAATAAGAAGCAGAAAAAAGTTGTCAGAAAGAATGATGTCATACCAAAAGCATCAGGGAGACAGAAAAATGTAGTAAACCGGAGAAAAAGGAAGAGAGTCACGTCTAAAGCAGATGATGACAGTAGTGATGATGAAGATTTTATTCCGTTTGAGATCAACAATGTTGTGAAACCAGAAATAAGGAAAAGAGTTGTATACAGAGGTGGAGATGATGATGATGATGATGGTGATGATGATGATGATGACAACAGCGACGACGATGACTATGCCGATGACAAGGACTTTACCCTAGATGAGATTGATTGTGCAGATGATGAAGATGAAGACGAGCTGCCCACGACTAGAGGTAGGAAAATTTTGGGCAAACCACAATTGCCAAAGGGAAACAACAATAGAGTGCAGAGGAGGAGAATATTAAAAGTTCCAAATAAAGCAAGGAAGAAAACCTCTAAAACATCAAAGAAGAGCACTAGAAAGAGACCAAGGAAAAATATTGCACAAAAGGTACAGAAGAAGTATGCACAGGAGAGAAGCAAACGGAGATTAATAGTGGATTCTGATTCAGACTTTGTGAGCTGTGAATCATCTGACCCTGAATTCACCATCTCTGAAGAAGAGAGAGATCAAGATAGTACAGCGAATAAAATTTGTAGAGACCTAATGTATAAAACAAGGAATCCAACTTCAAAGAATCCACCACGAGGAAAAAACAGACAACCTCAGAAGAAGCGATCACTAAGAAAGGGGAAGGAGAAGGTAGTGATAGAGGAGATCAAGAGGAGTGAAGAAGTGAAGCAGGTTTGTGGAATTTGTTTGTCTGAAGAAGGAAAGAAGACAATCCGTGGAACATTGAATTGCTGCAGTCACTTCTTCTGTTTTGTGTGCATCATGGAGTGGTCAAAAGTTGAGTCTCGGTGTCCCCTCTGCAAGCAAAGATTTGTAGCAATCACAAAGGCTGCAACAAAATCAAGTGCTGGATTCAATTCAAGGACTGCGGTGATTCAAGTACCTGAGCGTGATCAAGTAAATTTTTTTATTTTTACAAAATAAATTCACGTCCATATTCAAATCCACTATCGCTTTGCTGTTTATTATTAAGTTTATTTATTATATATATGTAGGTTTATGTACCATCTGAGGAAGAGCTCAGGGATTATCTTGATCTATATGAAAATATTTTATGTACTGAATGTCAACAAGGTGGGGATGATGCTCATATGCTCCTTTGTGATATCTGTGATTCTCCTGCACACACGTACTGCGTTGGCCTTGGATATGAAGTGCCCGAAGGTGACTGGTACTGTGAAAGCTGTAGGCTAACATCTCCCCGTTACACAAATCCAGAAAGTTCAAATCCGACTGTCAACCACTTTAACATCAGATTGCCTTCTATAGCCGCCAGCAGCAGGAGGGAGAGTTTGGAGTCGGACGAGATGTATGTACCCGAAACACCACTAACCCAACGCACATGCAACAGTTCATCATCCCCTAGAGATGCTCAGGCTTCTTCTTCTTCAGCTTCCAGATTTGCGGCTTTCACAGTTTCAGACAGGAGAAGAATACATCATGGAATAAACCGACTCATTAACATTAGATGGAGACGGTAGCAGAATGGGAATACTACTAGCAGTTCAGAGCTCTTAGAGTGGGAATTCTTGAAATTACATGAAAGCAGGCTAACACAATCATTGTCTACCAGGTATTTAAAAAAAAAAAAAACTTTAAACTCTATGAAAGGGTGGGGGGTACAGATTGACAATTGTGAGGGAAACAATTTTCTGTTGATAAACATACATTTTAAAACAATGATTCTTTCTTCTTTTTTCATAATGCCAAAGGACTTGTTAGTTGAATGCTCAATTGTAAGACATTGCATGTACAACAAGTACCATCATCTTGAAAATAGTTCCAACTTATACCACTATACATCCTGATTCAAGGAAATACATCCACAATTTAAGAGGATTATTCAATATTTTTTTTTGTTGTGCTTGAACTCCGGTGGTGGGTTCCTTCTCTTAACCCTCAAGAAAGCAACCATTCTACCATATCTCTTGGATAGTTCGTGCCCGTGTGCACAAAAGATGGGTTCTAAGGGCAAATATCGGGTCCATAAGGTTGGGGTAAAATGGGTTTCCTTGAAAGTACTTGTGGATTTCCATCTTTTGTTGCCAAAGACATTTGTCCATCTGTTCGTCTTTAATCTGCAGCCAAAAACGCTCTTGCGTTAGAATCGTCAGCCCTGGGAAAATGCTACATGTATACCATGTTTACACTATATTCCAAATTTAGAACTATACAGCCAAACTTTGCCTATTTTACATGTTTTTGTGTAGACAAAACTTGTCCCTGCTCTTTAAAATTTTGATGGGTGCAAATTTGGTTTTTATGGAGTGGCATTTTCCTTGATCTATCTTCGTGTTGTCTTTGTCATCCTCATCAAGTGGGACTCGGGGAAAGTATTGAGTACTCTATACTTGTAGACCCATTTAAAGTTAACTTTTGGAACTATTTGAGGCATATCCTGTCATTTACTTCCTTCACCAACTCTAGGGTATGGGTGTGGGGGATGGGTTCCACCTTTTTTCTTCACAAAGCATTGATCAAAATTAGTATATGTGGGTGTGTTTGTGAGGACAGGGCGGTTCCCATGACATTGTTGGAACCTAATGTCATGGCTCAGAATCGCTACGGTATCTCAGTTTGTAAAATTGACGGTTCCTAAGTTCGGTAAACCTCTCCACCCCCTTCAATTGCATTCCCCAAATTTATTTGACTTTGGAGTCAAAAGTTTATCTCTCTCCGTTGTGAGGAAAGTAAGATGAAAATTGGGGTTGCCTTAGCATTGTTCATTTTGAATAATAGCCATAGAGGGTTTAGAGTGGGGCTTAGGTGGTGTGTTCTAGTGTAAATTTTCATTCAAATTTAATATGTGAAGTGTATATATATATATATATATATATATATATATATATATATATATATATATATATATATATCAACCACATAAGTTTATTAAAAATCCGAAATTGATATTTCCGTTCATTATGAATAAATTAAAAAAAATTCTCACAAACTTCTCCCTTTTTCCCTTGTTGTTCCTATCTCTCATTCGACCCAAGTCAAATCGAGAAAAATTTATAACACATTAATAAAATTTTATACAAATCTCAGCCAAAGTTTATCTATTGTGACCCTAAAACTTATGAAATGAATGGAGTATTTGACTATTTGTTTCGAAAAGTTCAGAAAACTAATGAAAAGAATGTTTGAGTTAAATATGGAATATAAAAATAAAATTAAAAGGGTAGAAATGTTCTAAATAATAAAAATAAAAAAACACACACACTAAACTCATACGGAGTAGCATTTTCTCTAAATATAAGGCCCGCCCAATCATCTATCAAAGTAAGGACTAATCATAGAAATTATTCTAAATATAAGGCCCGCCCAATTATTGTTGATAAAAGTTCAAGGCCTATGTATTTTTAAACTCTTTAGGTTTATTGCTCTAATATAAAATTATACAATATTTTTTCATGATCAAATATTTATTAAATACGAAGTACATAATATAATTAGTATATAAAATAATAAAACTTTATAAAATTAAAATATTATTAAATTTGAATGAAAACCACAATTAACGAAGATGTATAACATGCGTGGACTCGAGCTAACTGCCAAGTATATTTAGGCCCTAATTCCTTGTTTAATTGAAAACGTTTTGCTTCATTTATCTTGCTTCAAAGTTTACATACTCTGTATTTTTTAAGTAGAAAAGAATTTGTATCTTATAATTTTTAGCATTTAAAAAAATCACCACAATGGCCATGTACATTTTATATCATTCAACACTTTTAAGATATTTTTTGAATTTTTTTATAATAAAAACGTGAACTTTTTTGAGGAATAACAGAAGAATAATCATAAAATAAGACCAACCCCATGCGAATGTACGTAATGAACACCCCTATGGGTGCCCCTGACTAATTTAAATACGAAATACGTAGTACTCCTTAATCACAATTTAAATTGTTTGTTTACTATTCAAAGGCAGGACTGGGATGGGAAAACTGAAAACCACAAATCGAATCGAAACCGATCGAAACAAGCTAGAAAAAAATCGAACCGGAAATACAAAACTGAATGTAAAAAAATCGAACTAAACCGTTATTGTTTGGTTTCTGTTTTAGTTTTTACTTTGAAAAAATTGAACCAAATAAATCAAACTTTCTTATGTACTTCACTTTATTTATATGAGTATATATTATTAGTAAAAAAGATCATAGAAATATAAATGTAAATAATTGACTAGTGAATTATAAGTTATGTAATTTTTTTTAACTATTAATTAAACATTTTAAACCATATTATGATTTTAAAAACCTAAGAATATAAACACTAATAACTAATCCTAATACAGAAATATATATTAACATTAAAAATTGATATGAACAATTTACATATTTACGTAAAAAAACGTTGATGTATAATGGAAATAAAATTTTTATACCAAAAACGCAAATTCTCTGTAATTGATACGGAGTATTTACATACGATATCTTTGGAAGTATTTAGAATCTTCTAGATGTTTGTTGCGCACTCAGCACATATTTTTTGTGTAATATTGAATCGATTAGAACACTAACTTTCAGTTCGATTTTTTATTTTGTGTAAAAATCAAACTAAAAACTCAAACTCAACCCTGCATATTGCTTCATCGAGTTAGTATTCTTATAATTTTTTAATGCTTATAAATTTTTACTTTTATAAACGTAAAAAGTTGAAAAAAAATTGAAATAAAATTGCTTAAAACCAAACCGAATAACTAACAATTTACATATTTCTTATGCAAAACCGAATCGAATTGAATCGTCAACTCATCTTCCATTTTATCTTTGGTTTTGGGTAAAAATCGAACCACCAAAACCAAACTCACCCCTATTCACAGGTCAAACTACATTCCCTTTTTTTTCTATTTTCGTTATGAATTTTGATGGGTATAACCAATATTCGGCCCGCCCAGGCGCAAAGTGACAGGTCAAATGTGACCGGCCAACAAATTAAGTGGCGTAAAACATTTTTGAAATGACCGATCACCTCTTTCCTAAAAAGTGATCGGTCATGTTTTCGGCATGGTCATTTTCTTATAGGGCCATTACTGGAGTCTGCTCGAGGGTTTAGCTCATCAGCTTTGCACGGTTAGATTCTACGAGTTTAACTGACAAACACAATGCTAGGCGAGGGCACGCATGGAGCTATCCCGCTGTACTCCCCCGCATCTTCGGGACTTAATGACGGAGCGAGAATCGTGCTAAACCGCTGGACAACGTAAACAAGGGCAAGATTGGCACTCATTAACGATTAGGCCACGAGCAGCGGGTCAAGGGTTTATTTCCTGAAGTAGGTACTGATTGAAGCTAAGTCTACGCCCGAAGAAGAGCTTGTTACCTTAATTGACTTCCTCCACCCAATATAAATAGATTGTAAGAGGTAAAGGGGAGTCATTCATTTTTTCATACACATCTTTGTACACTTTTTTTTTTGAAACACACATCTTTGTACACTTGAGAAAGAGTAAAAACCACAATTTCGGGCGCAAAAATTCCTTCCTAGTCTAAGTCATCTCTTGTGTTTTTACTTTCTGGTGTGTTCGGCTTACTTGGTAGTGTCTGTTTGACTTGATCATACACAGTCAAACTTACCCGATTAAATTTACACCATTAAATTTGATAAAATAATAATCTTGTCATTACTAATTATGTAGATTTTTTGATGCAGTTTTTAAATATGCAATTTTTTAAATTACACACCATTTTTCATATAAAATAATTTAAAAATAAATTTAATCATCGTAAATTAAAATAAGCAGCTTAAATTGGGACGAAAAAGAGTGCTTAGATGCCATCTAAGCTAAAAAGTGAACACGTTTTTTATTAGAAAAGCGCGCCAAAAGCACGTGATGACTTGGTACAAGACCAATAATAGAACAAAGTCATAATCTGATGGCAATTGCTAGAGCAATAATAGTGCATGCAATAATTGTGTTTGTGCCCATTTCTCAAGTGTTTCAACGTTTACTTTTAATGTTCTAATGTTTCTAAAATTAATCCAAATCATTAATAAATTACCAAAAACGCTAACACCCATAACGTGATGTTTCGATTGGCTTGGATCACCACGGAGTTGCTCCATGAACCGTCTGTAAAATTACCTTTAAGGACATCCAAACCGTCCATGGAGCAACCCGAAAACACAGCTCAAAGCAGAAGGTGTTAAAATGTCTATTCATTATATTGTCAATGCAACAACAATAACAACCGAATGACAAACGTCTCTCAAGTTGGGGGGGGGGGGGTCTAAGGAGGGGGGCGATATCGTCAATGCATTAACTTATATTGGAAACAAATACAAATACAAATACAAATACACATACACAAGTTGGCAACCTAAGGACTAATAAACATCCCCTACAACACATAAGAGATCTTATTCCGTGGTTGGGTTTTCATCAAAGTCCTGCAGGGTTCGTTTGGCTGGGGGGGGGATAAATAGTCCTTCAAGTGTGGGGGTGGGGGGGTATGTACCTTCATGAGTTCTCAAGAATGGTGGACAACACCAGCCCTTGAACAAACTCGCTACGCTTTGTCCTCTCCTCTTTGTCCTCCACTGATAATGGAGGTTGTTTTCTGCAAAACAAATGTGTGTAAGGGCGTGTTCTCTTCAACTTATTCTTATTGGAATCAGATCATAAAAACTCGGGGAAAAAAAAATTCAAATCAGACCAAAGAGAACAAATTCCAGGTGTCCTTTGGGTTATGCTTCTGGTTTATGTTTCCGTTTTCACTTGGATGAAAACTAGACCAAGAGGACACGTTTATGAAAATTTATGTGTTTTTATTGTAAATAACATGTGTCTCAATAATACAAAACAGTTTGGGATTTCAGAATTTTGGAAAAAGTACAACAAGAACAAAAAGTTCCAAAACCATCAAACCTTTTAAAAAAGGTTATCAAACTCATTTAAGAGGATGCTTTGCTTCTGTTTAGGATTGAATGGAAATAAGGGGTTAAGAAAATAACTGATTCAAGGAATACCCGACATGCAAATCTAGCAAAAAAAGTTTTTTTAATAAGTTTTTGACTGCTGAAGTTGGCAAATTAATACTGTCTTGTACAAAGAGTAATGTTTCACAAACGTACAACTTTTAAATTTTACTAAGGCACAACTATTGGAAATCAAATAAAACTAAATTTCACACACTCAACTTTTTTGGTGTTTGGGAGACTTTATACTAAAAAAGGAAACATTAAATACGACAAAAATTAGCTTCTTTAGCTCAAAATGGACTCATCTTTTATAGCAAAAAGTAAGTTCAGAAACATAAAAAAACAAGCTTTAGATCATGAGTTTCTTTTCAAGAGATGCAAAGAATCTTGAAAATATTTTCGTCAATAAAAAACTAAATTTCATCCATTTCACGTTACAAACATGAGTTAAGAGACTGATAACAAGCTGAAAGAATACCTTTTGGGAACATTTTCTGATGTGCTTTTCGCAGCAGAGTTGGCTTCATGAGAAGAGTGTAACTGGGCATTCCCAAAATCATCCGACATTGGCAAAATAAATGAAGCCAATGGGTCTGGCGCAGCACTACTTGAAGGAGCTGCTATAAAGGAAGATGACCCTCCTCCTATGAGAGACTGGAAATTTCCTTCTCGCAATTTCTTCCTCAACAATGAAAGCGTTGAATGTGAACTGCTTTTACGTGATCTCCTCTTGTGCTGCACGTAGAACTCTGGTCAAGGAGCTCACAACAAAAATTAAAGAACTATCATTTACTCGTTTGAGATATTGTTCGACTACGTAAATGACAAATTTCACCCTCTAAATAGAAATAAATTAATAAAAAGGATAATTGAAATGTAAAAGGTTCTAGTACGGAGAGTGAACATAAATTTGGGAAGGACTAAAAAGGAAAGTGTATAAAACAAAAAACTCATGGGACATAGAGCGCATAGCCGTATGTTATATAAAGATCAGGAAAGACAAGAAACTTAGGTTCAAATTATACATGTTGGCATACAATAGAGGGAGGATTCTAAAAAACTACTCCCTCTGCCTGGATTAAGTGGCCCACTTTCTAAAAAATCTCATTTTCAAGAAATGAGATTAAAGAGAGAAATAAATCAAGGAAATGAGATTAGAGAGAAAAATAAATCATTAAAATGAGTTTTTCATTAATTCAAGTCAACAATGCTCATACTCTTATCTCAAGAATATTTTAGACAATTCAACATATTTTTTTATATTGAATACTAAAAGTGAAAAACTAACTCCGGACAAACAAAAATAAGAAAATGGACAGCTAGAATCCAGGCGGGGGGGGGAGCGTATACTAGAACACCAAGCCAATGCCTTTTTCAACCACAAAATCTAGTCATTATTGAAAATTTAGCATTTTCTTAAATACCACTCCCTCATTTACGAATGAGCCAAAATAGACCATGTAATATATGTATGCATGTGTATGTGTGTGTCTACCGTCCCAAAATAAACTTGACAGTTTCTTCTTTTTGGTTGTCCCAAAAAACTTCCCATTTCTCTTTTGTCCTATTAAAGAATGAAATATGTGGTTCACGACACACAATCTTTTTTCTCTAAATGAATTCCAACCGCTCACTATTTATTTTTCTAAACACTTTTTTTATTTCATAAAGTCAAACACCAAAGTTCATTTCGAGACGAAGGGAGTATATGGCATAAAGAGAATAATTTCTTATTGCAGGCTGGAAAAAGGATATCTTGAAGACATTCCCGTGCTGCAATACGACGTGTGCGATCATGTCAACCCCCACCCTTGTTGCGCAAACCGGACACACCTGAAAAAAAGAGTGCCTTTTCAGCACAAAGCTTCACAACAAACCTTTCATCTCTCAATATCTGAATGCAATAGAATACAGAAAAGAAATCTTGAAATAAAATGGAAATCCACATTCCACGCAAACATACAAAGGCAAATCAAGCAGAGTGCACAACATTTTTGGATTCATGAAGAGTTATCACTATCTAGTTAACATAAAACCCCAAGAACTTGGTAAATTGGGTCAGTAGAGTAAAATTCATAGCCTGAAAGGCATTGTAAATTGTCTCTAGCACACAAACCAGAAAAAAGGTGCAATCTTTGCATATACCAATACCATTTTGAGCAAATAGTACCCGAATCAGTATGTATTTGATACAAAAATGGTTAATTCATTATTCCATAAACAATAACCAAAACAGACATTTCCAGCACCAGTAGATCAGCGCATAAATCAATGCTAAAACAATCACCTAAAGTACTCAACTTGATACTCCTTACCTTTTTTGAAGCTCAAATAACAAACAAGCAAAAATAAGAACAAAGATCCAATTGAAGAAGAAAAAAAATGAATACCCCATTCTGGGCTTCAACAGGGTGCTCGTCATCAACATGGCAGCACAATCCAACGACATCATAGTACTCAGAACAAAAGGGGCATGGAAACTCCTCTCTGACATCATCCTCGACCATGTCTGTTTCCTCGAATCCTATCAACATTTCCGAATCGATACCCTCCCATCTCATCCCTACCAAGAAATTTCATATAAAACAAATCTCATCAAAATTGAAAAAAGAAAAAGAAAAACTAATCCCAGAAAGCATTTCATCCAAAACAAAGCGAAAAGTGAGAAACTTGCGTTCATCAACGGAATCCCAGAAAGGAAAACAAGAAAAAAGAAGACATCCAAATTCAGAGAATCAGAAACCGCGCCGGAAATTAAAGAAAAACAGGGAAAATCATACCAGATCGAGACTGGGAAGCGGATTGATAGCGCCTGGAAGTAGAAGATAGACGAGCGGCCCAAGAATCAGAATCCATGGCTAATAACTGCGATAAATCTTGATGAGTTATCAAAGAAAATTGAGGAAGCCAATCGAGAACCAGTGACCCAGAGAAGACGATGATGAGAGAGAGAGAGAGGCCCGTGAAATGAAAATCCCACCTAAGACGAGTGTTGTCTTCCATACAGATTTTATTTACAGTATTTATTGCTCTCTGTATATAATCCGTATATATCTACCTCTACAGTATACTGTATAAAAATTACTACTTTGTCCTAAAACGTTCTTCACGTTTATATTTACGAGGTTTGATCAATTATTCAATTTTTCAATTAAATTTATTTTATTTAGGGTTGTCAACGGATATTCGAAAATCTGATTACTGTCCGCATCCGTATCCGTTTAAAGTAGAAATATCCGCATCTGTTTTAAATAAATATTATCCGTATCCGATTACTAAATGGATACGGATTCGGTAATTGTATATCCAATCCATTTAAAATTTGATCCGAATATGCATCCGTTTAAATAACTGTTTATCCGAATATCCGACATGTTATATATAGTTTTTCCTAATTTTTTATGTATATATTTTGTTTCTCTATTGATATTTCAAAGTATAAAACATGTTTATATACAAATTAAATGTGTAGACACATAAAAATATGTGCAAACATATAAAAATATGTATATATGTGTGTTGTGTATATCTTTTTATGATATGAAGTATCGTAGAATATCATAAATCATGAAAACAAACAAAATAATTATCCCATAACAAATTATAGTTGATTTAATAATAGTTTGACTTTAATCTAATTTAAAATTAAAGTATAGTTTTAATTTGATTTTAAAAATTGGAAATGGATACGGATATATCTGATATCCGAGCGATATGTGATGGATGCGGACATGGTTTTGATTTTCAGTACCCGTCAAGATCCGAATCCGAATTCGATATCCGACAAAATTAAACGGATACAGATTTGGTAATGACACATCCGATCCGATTAATATCCGTTTACACCCCTAATTTTATTGTAGGTGTAAAGTTAAAAAATAAAATTTATATATTTAAAAAGTACATCAAAAGTTCTACAAAATAAAATGTGACAAAACTATATTATTTTATCAAATAACTAACAAAAATTGGTAAAGAAAGTGATTAAAGTTTGACCATGTGAATAGTAACTGGGAAAAACATTTAGAGCATGGGCAGCGGCATTCCAAGCCCTTGCTATGCCATGCCACCTAGGACAAAAAATTCTCCTTCCTCGCGTGGAAGCACCATTCCTCAACGGTATGCAAGGCTTGAGCGAGGTTGCCGAGGCACATATACCCTTTTTTTTAACTTTTCAATTTTTATTTGAGAAAAAGATATTTTTATTAAAAGTAATAGAACTATTTTTTACTTTCTCCATCTCGCAATATATTATAACTTTTTCCCTCACCTCTCGATATCATTTGTTTATTTGAATGTTTTCATTGATTATTTAATTAAAAAAAATTTGTCACATCTTTTTTTGTAGAACTTTTGATGTAATTTTCAAATTTATAAATTTTATTTTTAATTCTTATACCAATTTTTAAATAAAATGATTTTTAAAAACAAAGAGTTTTTGCATCGTAATTCTAAAATAATAATCTAAATTGAGATTAAGGAATAAATAAAAATATGGAGTAGATAACAAAAACATTTTTAATAATTAAAATATATATAAGAAATTATTTATTTGAGTAAATAGAAATATTTTCATGATAAAAATATATAAGTAAAATAATTTTTAATAATTCAAATATGGCAAAAATATGAAAAAAAGTGATGAAAAAAATAACTTGCCACTGCAAGGCATGGCACTCCACTCACGTGTCACTCGTTGACTGGACTGTTTTTTATTGGTTGAAAAGCTCCACGTCAGCGTGTGACATTCCATTTTTGTCTCCCCATTGTTCATGCTCTTAGGATGGACGGAGAAGTTGAAAGATTTTTGTTGAATAAATTCTCAAATTGGTACTCAATTACTATGTGTTTTCCTAAATCAGTTTCCAAAATTAACTAATTTCCGAGATCGTACTCATTAATTGAGAATAATGCTCAGTTCAGTCCCCCGACCAACGACCGTTAAAACGGCATTAAAAAGACATTAAACTTTATATTACTTTTCCAAAATGGTACTCTCTAACTTGGCGTTTTCTCAAATTGGTCCATTTTCATTATTAATTATGAAAAAATATTTTTAATTTTTTAGGATGAGAACATAATACTAAAAACTACAATTATAATTTTATAAATTTGAAAGTAAACGTTTTAGATTATTTATACTTATTTAGAAAATATCATGTAAATAAAATATGTAATAAACGTTAAATAAATTACTTTAAATAAGAGTAAAACATAAAAAAATTACCAAAATATGAGCTCTTTCTTTATGTTTTACTCCTATTTATGGTTATTTCCTTAACATTTATTAAACATTAATTTATTTACATGAAATTCTTCTAAACATTTGTAAATAATCTAAAACGTCTACTTTCAAATTTATAAATTATATTTATAGTTTTTAGTATTATATTGTCATCCTAAAAAATTTAAAATATTTTTCATAATTAATATATTTTTATTATGAAAATGGACCAATTTAAGAAAATACCCAATTAGAGAGCATCATTGGGGAAGAAGTATAAAGTTCAACGTCGTTTTAACGCCGTTTTAACGGTCGTTAGTCGGGGGAAGTGAATTGAGCATTATTCTCAATTAACGAGTACCATCTCAAGAATTTGTTAATTTTAGGGACAAATTTGAAAATATACATAGTTATTGAATACTATTTTGAGAATTTACTCAGTTTTGTTTGTTCTTTATTCTCTATTTGATTTTTACATATATTGTGTTTGGTTGGAGAAAAATATTCACGAAAATTTTGACTCCATTTTTCCTGCATTTCGAAGCATTAAAATAAAATAATTTCCAGAAAAAATATTTTTCTTCAATAGGAGAAAATATAATTTCCGTTAAAATTTGAAAAAAAATTTTCATTTTCTTTCACTCAATCTGCACCCCTCCCCCCACCTCTGCCCACCCCTTACCCTTTTCCTCCCGTATGTCCACCCCACCCTCTCTCATCCCCTATACCTACCACCCTCAACCACCCACATTGTCACCCCCTATTCACACCTTCTAACTTCCCTGCATCCACTACAACACCCCAATTAGCATAACCCAAATACATGAAGTAGCGAATCAGGTTGACATTAAGTTGGCATCCAAACATGTCATATTTTCAATATATTTCAAAAACATTTAAATTTAAAATATTATTTGATTATCAATCAGAGTAATATAAAATGGTGCAGAAGCTTAAGTATTTAATCCAAAATACAATTTTGGGGTCTTGCCCAAAAATATAATAAGTTCAAACTCAAATATTAATGTTCTCCATTTGATCCATAATACTACCTACGTCCCACTATATTCGTCCACGTTTGACTTTAGGAACTGTTTATCTAAGCACTTTGACTCATCAAATTTTCTGAATGTGTAAGCCTAAATATAGTCATGTGTGATCTTGTTTGATTTGTCTTAACATATAGATTATTAATATATAATTTCTATAATTTTTTAATATACAAATTACAAGATAAAATGGATTAAAGAAATGCATTGGATGGTGTGTAAAAATGAAAGTGGACAAATACTCTGGGACAAAAGGAGTATCTCCTTTTCCAAAGCAATGTCCCATACCAACTTCATAATATTGGCCTTATTCCATAGACTCAGATTTTTAAAGCCTAGCCCCCCATATTTCTTAGGCAAACATATATCATCCCAGGCAATCAAGAAAATCCTCTTATGATTTTGAGAAGACCCCCATAGGATATTCTTACACAAGGACTTAATCCTATTTATTACCATAGTAGGGATACGAAAGAGCCTGCTCTAGAAACCAATAATGTCATAAAGGACATAATTAATCAATTTGACCTTTCCAGCATATGAAAGATTTTTTGAAGACCAGATAGTAAGTTTGGAAGTCATCTTCTTGATGAGTTTTTCACAGTCTTTGGCACTGACTTTGGAGGAAGTAATTGGGCCTCTTAGATATCTGAAAGGAAGAGAGTCCCTTCTCATGTTGGTTAGACGAAGAAGAATATTCTCATCATGTTTGTTAATCCCTCTAAATATGATTTTTGACTTTGAATGATTAACTGTGAGACAAGTAATATTGGTGAAATGCTTAAGGGCATACATAATACAATGAATGAAGTTTTCATGAGCCTTTGAAGCTACAATTAGGTCATCAGCAAAGATAATATTAATGAGTTTCAAAATTTTGCAAGGGGGTGATATCCAAATTTCTCCTTAGACGCATAATATTGTGACCTGGTAAGGATTTCCATTATGATGACATATAAGAGGGGATGTGAGGTCACCCTAACGTATGTTTTCCCTCATTTGAAAACCTATAATTTTCACATTTAAATTGTATGGAATAGGTAGTGGAGGTCACACAATATTTGATTCAATTGACAAACTTAGATGGAAACTTGAGCAGTTTTAAGAGTTGATCAATAGCCTTTCAGCTCACATTGTCAAATGCTTTTTGAAGATCCAATTTTAACAAACATCTAGGAGAAATACCCCTTCTGTTATATCCTCTAGCTAACTCTTGACATAATAAAGCATTATGAATTTTATAATTGATTAATATAATTATACTTAAAATCATGCATTTTATGAATGAAAATGAAAACAGTAACTTAAAATGATAAATATGAGAAAAATGTAGAAATTTAAGTATAAGATGCTATAAAATACTCTAGAATTACTAAAAAGAAAGAAATAAAATAAAATATTTGTGACTCAACAGTAAACAAATGTGGATGTACTTTATAATAAACGAAGAGTGATGATAAGGATATAAGTAGTACTAGGTTCGTTCCAAATTAAAGATTTCACTTATTTTTTAACATAAACTAGTATTTCTACCCGTGCCATGCACGGGTTCGGACAGAATTTTTTTCGATTCTATAATGTGGATCTTCATTTAAATTTGACATATTATTTAAAGGTCAAATATAAATGATCTATGTTTAATATATTTTTACAAATTTATAATTTTTATCGCAGTATAAATTCGAAAATATATTACAGAGTAATACAAAAGTATTAGTGATCCAATGATTTTTTTTCCTCACATTAATTTAAAAAACCTAAATTACCGACCTTATAATTATATACTCCGTACTTTCTCTGTCCCTGAGTATTTGTCAACTTTTGACTTTTTTTGTCAGAATTGGTAAATTTTGACCTCAAATTAAATAAAAGCGATATTAGATATTGATACAAAATTAGTTTTATTAGATTTATTATATCATCCATTTTCAAAATATTTTTTATATACTTAATATAAATATATATTTTAGTTAATTCTAAGTCAAATATTGAAAACAATTAGTCGGAAAAGTCAAAACTGGACAAATACTCAGGGACGGAGGTAGTAATTAAAAAATTAGGATTCTTCTCATCCATAATCCTTATCTACCCCCCCCCCCCCCACAATGATTATAAAAAGTTATTATTCATTCTTGCATTATTAAAAAACAAAATCTTAAATTAGTGATCGTAAATCTCTATGATTAAAAATTTAATTTTAAAATATTAAGAATCAATTATTCTTCTCCCCCACATTTATTTTAAAAAACATTAAAATCTTAGTGCTCTAATAATTTTGTCGGGATAGTATTCTAGTCAAGATATAAAATGTTCTATCAAAATACAAATAATTACAAATGAGAAATTGTATTTTTTTTGATGTGGTTGTAACCTGTAACTAAGTCTCGAACTTATTAGCTACTGCACTTTGGATTTTTTGCACAATTTTCCTAATTTTTTGATTATCCTAAATCTTCATTGTCACAAATCTTCTCACGCTCCCCTCCACACCTTGATCTTCTTTGTCACAATCTTCTTTGCATAAATATGTGCCATCTAGGGTTGGACACGGTACCGGTTCAGTACCGTTACCGGCGCCGATACCGGCGGTACCTGCAGCCGTCCTCGTCGTCCGTTTCGTCACTCGGTACCAGGAACCGGCACTGCCGTCTCATAAAATATCATCTTATGAAGTTTCCATGTACGGTTGCGTAAATGAAAACGTAGGAAGTAAGTTCTCTCTCATTCAAAATTTCTTAATTTTATTTATAAACATTTTGAATTCTAACACAATAATAATATAAGTATGTACTGAGTAAATTGTAAGTTACAATATAAGATTATTTTAATTAAAAATAGTAAACCAAGTTACCGAGATAAAGTTTAAAAGTCCTATTAAATCTTTTTTTTAATTTGTTTATTTTAAAAATTCAATATTTTAAAATAGTCAAATTGCATGGAAATACTTTTATTTCATATCACAATTAGTCATCTTGCCATAAACAAAACTTTTATGTAAGATATGCATTGAGTCAATCTCATAGTAGACATATTATCCATTTGTCTAAAAATAAAGTACATAATCATGACACGTAT
>OOIL02006791.1:578196-604672 GCA_900332095.2 Cuscuta campestris | reverse complement strand
AATGAATGTTCAATGGAGGAAATTTAGGTATTTTCAACATTTAAATGAAGAGTAATTTTTCAAAATGACCCTTTTGGATTAGCCTTTTGCTAATTTAGGTCTCCGTTATAATAATTATAATTTTATCTCAATTGTACATTTAGGGGCATCTTAATGTGTTGTGTCCTTCTATTAGCCACTCATGTTTAAGCTAGTAAATTTCAAATTTCAAATGAAAAATATGTGATTCCCTTTTTTTGCAAATATTGTTTTGTTGTATATATCCCATGCAAATATTTTTTGTGTTTTTTTAAAAAGTGCTTGTTGTGACTTCAATGAAGTCAAAAGTGAAATACCTATGATTATTTTTAAATGTTTTTGTAATTTTTCTTTGTGAAAACTTTTGTAACTATATTTGTTTTGCTCTTTGAAACTAAATTCATATCAAGTGAAAAAATTTTGGTATGTAAAATATATGTGATTATTTTTATGTGATAATTTTTTAAATTTTTATGTGAAAAATGTAACTATTATTTTAGAAGTTGATTTTAAAAATTTATACTATTATTTTAATTATTTTAGAAGTTGATGTTTTAATTTTTTTAAAAAAGAATTTTAGTTCTCACTCAATTGCATAAAATTTCATGTATTGTTCTAATTTCTTTAACAATACTCCCTTTGTGTTTGGATTTGATCTTCTCAATTGACTTTTCTTGTCAATTTTGTATACTTAAACACCAATATACAGAACAAACTTTGTCTTTCGGTAGAAATACATTACAAATATCTTCTTTTTGAAACTAAGAAATCTCTTAATGTTTGGTGACTCCTATTTTGGAGAAAAAAATGTATTTTTATTACAATATTTTCTCCATGTTTATTCTTATTCTGGTACAGAGTAATTTTTCCAAAAAATTATAGCAATACTGTACATAAGACATATACTCCGTATACAACTTAAATTGGATCTACTCATATTTTGATTAAAATTGTCACGTCATTCAATCGTTAATAGGTGGCCGGTGATCTGTTAAAATGTTGCAATGTAGATTCGTCACTTCTCGCAATTCTAGGAGATTAACTCTCAAATTTAATATGTAAAGATTCAGAAATATTTACCAAACTTTTAATTTCATATTTTCCACGTCAAAATCTATGTGACATATTAGGTGTTAAAAAGAGGCTCATGAGTTAGCCACATGTCAGTTCTTAATTACCTGGGTCTCATTTTTATATATTTAGGAAAAGATAAAAAATTGCATATTTTTCCTAATTTTTTTATGTTCATTATATTTATATATTTGGCTAATTTAAACATATTCTGTTTGTATGAGAATAATATTAAATATAAACTAATCATTATTAAAATTGTACATTTTTCCTAAAAAAAATTTACTTTTTTAAATCTGCACTAAGTTAAAATTTATACTGAAAAATATATTTTAAATTAACTGTTCATCTATTTGTGTTCAACTTTTTCTTCTTTCCAAAAAATATTTTGATCTAGTTTTTAAATATTATATTAAATGTATGTGAAATAAATATATAGGTGAAGTGTGTATCTTATCTACCATTATAAGTTACGTTGTAAATGAAAAGAAAATTTTATTCGTTTTAAGTTCAGTAGTCAATATAATTTTTGAAGAAATATGTGAAATTTTATTCGTTACGGAGTATTTTTTTATATTAAATAAAGTTATTATAATAATAATTAGATTAAAATTTTATTACTAAATGTTAAAAGTTCTCACTTTTAATTTGTTTTAGTTTGTTTTGATTTATTTTTGTTTTCTATAAAAATGATTTAATATCCTTTTTATTCAATTGACTAATTTTTAAGCTTAATTGGAGTCCGAACAAAATATTATGGTAAAACTTTTACTGAAAATTTTGTTAGTTAAAAAAGAAACTTTTCTTTTTTCCATTAATAATTTTTATTTTATGCAATAATATATTTATGTTTCAAAAATTTTATTAAGTTACATAATTTCTTTTATTATATCATAAATTAGTCGAAGGAAAGTTCGATTTAATTCTCTTGATGACATGGCTGATTAGGTGTCAAAAAACACTCCAGTCATCGCGCCAAATGTCGCAATTCTGAGAGTTCAACTCTCAAATATTATATATAAAGGATTAAGAGAATGTAAATTTGTTTAGTCTAGATATATGGATATATGAGAGAATTATTGTAGATCACTTATTTCATTCTTTACAAGGAATGAAAATTTTATTTTATTACAATTAAAAAAGAAAAGTGAAGTATTTATTTCTCCCTCCGTCCCTGAGTGTTTGTCAACTTTCATTTTTGCACACTATCCAATGCACTTCTTTAATCCATTTTATCTTGTAATTTGTATATTAAAAAATTATAAAAATTATATATTAATTATCTATATGTTAAGACGAATCAAACAAGATCACACATGACTATTTTTAGGCTTACACATTGAGAGAATTTGATGAGTCAAAGTGCTTAGATGAACAGTTCCAAAAGTCAAAAGTAGACAAACACTCTGGGACGGACCAAGCATAAGACCAATGAAGTACATACTAGTTTGTCACATATAAGGGCGAGCATGATACGTTATTTTAAAACGAAAGAAGTTCTAGCTGGTAAAATCTTTGAATATAAATTTTCTTCTCAATCATGTTTTGATTAGATTTATTTCGAGTTGTGAGCAAAAATATTCCAAATAATATAGATTATAATTAGTTTTCAACACAAAAAAATAAAGGACTAAGTTGTGATAATCTCCTTATTTTTCCTCTTCAAAATATTTTCCTATTCAAAATGCTATAATGACTCAAAAAATCAAAATTCTATAATCACTCAAAAAAAGAAATGATATCCAATTCTTTTCCAAAAAAGTCCATTATTTTTTTGAATGCAAATCGATTGGATGCTCTGTATATTAAAACTCAAAAAATGTTTTAAATCAATCAACAAGCTAGAACATTTGAGTAGATCTCTTGGAATAATTTCTTTAAACCAAAATCTTAATTACATATTGGAAATCCCCTTCTTCGTGAAGTACTCAATAATTACTCTATAACTCCATATTGCCATGCCATATATACTTCTTATACTCATTTTATTTAAAAAAATTCCATGTAGTAATTAAATTGCTAAGTCATCAATTTGAAAAAGTCTCAAATGAATGCTAATATGATTTGCTGAGTTGTACAACAACAACCAATAAAATCATGCAAGGGGAAGGTATGTGTCCGCAGACGTTGCAATCACTAAAAATATAGACTGTTTTTAAGGGATACTATTCAAGCAACATAGAGAACAACTAGTACAACAAAAACACAATAAATCAAAGGCAAAGGGAGGAAACAAAAGTCCATTGAGTTATAAAAATTGCAAAATAAGCATATTATCACATGTCAAAGTTTTAGCTTGTCAAAATTGTAGGTGGTGACTCTCCATTACTCGTTTTAAATAGGAAGTATAAGGGCACTGGTAATGGGTGTGACGCCCACCAGCGTCATCCCCCTTTTAACGCCCGGAGACGTTAAACATCGCCCCCAAGGGCTTTAAGCCGGCGTCATCGGTTCAACGGTAAACCTTTGACGCTTTCTTCCCTTACCCTAACAGCCAAAAACGGCTATAATAGCCGTTAACCCCCAAAAAAATATTTACGTAAATTTTCTAATAGCTATTATTCAAATTTATCATAAAAGATATTTACGCAAGCCTACAGCGAGCGACATTCAGCAGTAACAGGCAATGCATGCCGCTAGACACGGCTTTAACAACATGCTTAGGAGTATTGATTGCACGCATTGGGAATGGAAAAATTGTCCCACTGCGTGGCATGGTCAATTCTCCCAGGGAGATCATCCCAATTCCCAAACCTACCATCATGCTCGAAGCTGTTGCTTCAAATGACTTGTGGTTTTGACACGCTTTTTTGGTGTCGCGAGCTTGAACAACGACATCAACGTTCTCGATCAATCGCCCGTTTTTGACGATTGGATTAATGAGACCGCACTCGACTCGTCTTTTGAGCTTAGAAAGATGCTTTACAAGCGTGGATATTATTTGGCCGTTGGAATATATCCAGATTATTCCACGATTGTCAAGTTCCTCTCCGAACCAATGGGTCTTAAACGCTAGACCTACAAAAAAGCTCAGGAGGCAGCGAGAAAGATATTGAACGAGCCTTTGGGGTCTTGAAGGCTAAATGGCACATTCTAGATTGCCCGCTGAAATGTTTTTCTCAAACAAAAATGAGGAATATCATGTACACATGTATTATTCTTCATAATATGATCGTACAGGACAACGAGTTTGTGATTTGTCAATACAACCCGAACGAGGAGGTGCCTATGTACGAAGAAAAGAAACGGAGAAACCGCCAAGAAATTTGAAGCCGGGAGATTCACAATGCACTAACGACGGATTTGATCGAACATATCTTCAGTCGCTCGAATAATTAGTAATTTCTTTGTAGTGTTGTTTTTTTATGGATGTAATATTTTTTTAATGAATGTAATTTTTTTTTGAATGTATGTTTTTATGAATGTAATATTTTTTTAATGAATATAATTTTTTTTAATGCACTAGTCTCCTTTCGATTAATTTAAATAATAAATTAATTTAAATTTATTAATTTAAATTTAGAAGATGTATATTTAAAAATGTAAAAAATTAAGGCTTAAAGCCCCTGTTTGAAGCTCCGGAGCTTCAAATCCATTTCCACTGAATCTTTGAGGTAAGTTAAAGCTGAATCTTTGAGGTAAGTTAAAGCTGACGTGATAGAGATATAAATTTTGAATCCCCTCAGCTTCACCCGTATTTCCAAATTCCAAGTGCTGATTGTGTGGCACGATCCAAAACGGTGTCGTACTTGAAGGAGCGAAGCAACAAGCATACCTTCTTCGTTCCTAATTCCTACATCCTACCTCTTCACCGGAGTCAGGTACCCGATACCAACATTACCGGAAAGTCCTCACTCCGGCGATCGCCGATCAGATCCCTATGTACGAAGCAGTTTGAGTGTCAAGCCCCAGAACACGAGGATGCTAGCATTGCAATAATCAGATCTGAAATGAACTCAAATTCTCTCTAGTATTGTCAGTTTATTGGATTTTTATCTGCGACGATTAATGGCGACGAGGAATAGGACGATTCTGTACAAGAAGTACAGAGATGCATTGAAGAGCGTGCGAGTTCCTGCTGGATCGTCGCAATCCAGCTCCAGCGGCCGCGGTCCAGTGATTGAATTATCCACGACTTCATTGCTTAATCCGAATCGATCTTACGCTCCTCTCAGCACAGAAGATCCTGGGACTTCCAGGTATGGGGATGATTATTTAACTCATCTATGTAATGCTGCACTAATGGGTTAGCTAGCTGGTTGAACTTTATTCTGTTTTAAAGTTTTGTATGATCAGATTCGTCTGTATTAAGAGCTCCTTAGAACCTTACCCACTAGTGTTAAGCAAAATTGTTTGTAAAAATTTCTCAGAATCTATGTGTAATGTGTTAATCCTATTATAGTAATATGGGAAAAGGTGATGATATTGTTTCTCATCCTATTGCAGATGAGTTTGAGCGATGTAATTGTAATACATGGAGCAACTTTAGAATTGCAAGATATTTTATTACACTATATACTTGCAAGTATGAACATATAAAAAAAACATGAACAATGTGAAGGTAGTAAAAGTTGTATGGAATGTGGGTGTATGCTTCTAGGTACTTGACAAATACTTTCATGAAAGTCTATAATTCATAGTTGTGGTTCAACTGGTCGAAACAAGAGCTACACAACTTTTGAGATACAAAAGCTTCAACCTTAATGAATAAGATGGTGTATGTTGCTTTCGTTCTTAGTTCTTATTAAATTCACAGGTAAGAAATTCTCATGAGTGTATTTTTTCATGAAAAAGAATCTCTCACCATTGAGTTGGAAATTATTTTATTTGTCTTTGAGGAATATGATTAAACTCTCTCAGGTTTAAGTCATTGCTAAACACGATAACCAATTTCCCCCTTATAATCTGCAGAAAAATTTGAACCTCCATACCTAACAAATGCTCTGTAACCATCTCTAGCCTCAATTCAGTATATTGTAAATGAGGCCAGTTCCAGTCATGTTCATATTGCAAAAGCAGGAGAAAGGCAAAAGAAGTCCTATACACGAATTCATGCTAACATTCTTCTAAGATAGGGAAATGACCATGCTAAGTTAGAAGTTGTTACCTCCAAACCTCCCTTGTGTTTAAAATTACCATAGATAACCATATGAAATTTATCCATAAATTAAAAACTGCTAAAAGAATTCCAGTTTTGAAATTTTGAAGTTTGAACCCTTGGAAATGCCTGGAAATTCAAATAAAAAACTGTGAATGAAACAAAGCTGTGCATGATCAGACCCATTTTAGTTGAATCATAGTTCATTTCATCAAACCTTATATGAGCTGGTACCGGATAGTTGCACTAACTAGGATCAGTTCCATATCATAAAATTTCAATTGTTGAACTGGAACAATACCTGAGGGAACCTGGATGAGGACTGGTTCCCTTACCAGAGTCAGACAGCTGCATGTATCGTGCACCTCTTCTTTCTTGTCTCTGCTCCAATCATTTCCAGTTAAATTTAACTCAATACAAGAGTCTATATGGTTTTATTGTACTCATATAAAGCTTGAATACATACCTAAACATTTTAAACTTTTTTCGTCTTTAATCCCACACTAGTTGAGATTAAGTTGAAGGAAATGATGATGATATCTCTATAAATTGCCCAACATGTATTTCTTGTAATGAAAATGAATTTGAAGACCACATGAAGTCTGTTCTCTATGACATGCTGGCCAAAATAGGTACTTTGATGACATTGTTAATCCATTTCTTGAAAGTAGGTAAGAGGTGAATATCCATTTCCATTGTTCAGACAATTATGGCTCTTGATTTTCTTCTCAAAAGGAACTTCGAAGAAAAATCTGAAAGATAAAATGAGATGCTATAACAGCATAAATATTGCATGAATAGTTTACCACTAAGTATGTTGACAAAAATTTGTATTTTGTGCCTTTAAAATCATCAGTGTTGAATTGTGGAAATCTTTATGAAGTAACCTATCAGGGTGCAGTAAGTTTGTGATGTTAATCTTATAAAGAAGAATATTTTCTATCAATGCTTCCTACTCTCTCACCTCTTATTAGTTATTACTATTTTTAACCTGCAAAGGAAGATCTTTCACAGTCTTTGACGTAAATGAAAAGCTTTGAGTTATACTTATTTCAAGGGTGAATAGCAATGCAATTTTTTTGAAATTTTTCTTATGAACAACTATTAAATCCAACTTGTTTAACAGATTTTACCTTACAGTCCAGCATTGATTTGTGAAAACACATGTTATTACAGTGATAGTTTAATACTGAGTACAAACTAGATAGAGATTTCCGTACCCCTATTGTGCTCAGTCTATGTTGATGTAGTGAATGGTAAAAGCTGTTTAGTATCCAATGTTTTGTTCTGCTGCAGTAGTGGCCTGGTTACGGTAGGTCTACCACCTGCGTGGGTGGATGTATCTGAAGAAATAGCAGCTAATGTGCAACAAGTGAGAACAAAAATGGCCGAGCTTGCAAAGGCTCATGCGAAGGCTTTAATGCCATCATTTGGAGATGGTAAAGAGGATCAGCGTCGGATTGAGGGTCTTACTCATCAAATAACTGATCTGTTGAAGACATCAGAAAAAAGGTTACACAGATTATCTAAAGCAGGGCCCTCCGAGGACTCTAATGTTCGAAAAAATGTGCAGGTTTGTCATTGATTATCATCAAATAACATTTTCTGTGATTTTGTGCTTGCAACAAAAATCATAATGCGCTAAATCCCCTACTTTTTACGGAGTATCAATTTTTAAAAAATATTATCAATATACCTTATAGTGTTAGAGCTTATCACATCTTTTGTGAGGCAAAACTCAAATCATATTTTATCAAGTGCACATTTCAAAAAAATATACTCTATATTTTATCAAGTGCATTGTATGATGTCAATTGTCAAGTCAGTCAACAATAATGTTTTGTTTATAAACCATACACAGAGTAGTACTAAATAGTCAATTATTTACTTTGTACTCTCTACCCTTGCAAATTTGGTTGATTAATCTATATGCCATAGCCTAAGGAAATAGTGGTAGTACGTTATCAACCACATTGCACCTAGGTCTGCTTTGTGGTTGTTGGGATGCACAGTCAAATATAATTTTCGGTTACTATCCTGAATGAATTTGAACTTTTTACTTGTAATTATGGACTATACTTGCCAATTTGCCATCATTTCGAAGGTAAGCTAAAGAAGCATCCTGCCACGAATGACTCTTGGTGTTGCAAATAGAACATAATGTATTCATAGATGAACTTATTAGCTTCTTAGGTTATTAGCGGGCCTGTAGGTTTTATAAAACCAAATAATCATCTCTAATCAAAACCATTGGAAACAAATTTTGTTCTGGTTTAAATCTCTCTTTTTTAATATACTAAATATTCTTAAGTTTCATCCCCACTTTATGGAACTCTCAGAAGTGTCATCTGATTCACAAGTCCACACAGATAAGCTTGCATGCACGTAAAATTACTAATATTTACCCTTTTGTATATTTCCTTACACCATGTTTACTCTATGGCAGCGTTCTCTCGCGACAGATCTTCAAAACCTTTCAATGGAATTTCGGAAAAAACAGTCGACTTATTTGAAACAACTACGCCAACAAAAAGAGGTGATGTCTCCTATCATGTTAGGGATGTTAATAAATAGTTCAAATGAGATTTGGGTTTGAGTGATTTGACATCCACAATATATCAAGGCTGGAATTGGTTGTTTGTTATGGACTGAAACCATTGCAAGGTATGGGACTTGTCCCACATCGGTTGTATGGGCAATAGATGTGGGGTTTATAGGCCAAATGGGTTCCCTCACCTATCAGACTAGTCTTTTGGGTTGAGTTCTTCCGTTTGGTCTGTAACAGTGGTATCAGAGCCAACCTCGGAGTGGTGGCCCATGGAGTGGTGGCCTGGAGAGAGCCAGCCGTGACCAACGTGGCCGTGACCAATGAGGACGTTGGTCCTTAAGGAGGGGCGAATGTTATGGACTGAAACCATTGCAAGGTATGGGACTTGTCCCACATCGGTTGTATGGGCAATTGATGTGGGGTTTATAGGCCAAATGGGTTCCCTCACCTATGAGACTAGTCTTTTGGGTTGAGTTCTTCCGTTTGGTCTGTAACATGGTTCAAGATTACCAGCCTGCTCTCTCATGTTCAGCGACTTGCATGTGTGATCTAGTAACATGGCTAATCTCTTTTATAGAATTACAAGCTTTTCCTTATGCATTTTCATTTCATGCAGTCTCCAGACGGTGTTGACCTGGAAATGAACTTAAATGAAAGTCACTCTACAAGGGGGAGTGATGATTTGGATGAATATGTATGTACATCTATTTCTGATGTCTTTTATAACAGTCTTATCTGATATATGCGTCTTTTATCTAGTGCTTATTTCCCAAAACCTGAACTACTTTCTGCAAATGTTCTTAGGGATTTAATGAGCATCAAATGTCAAAATTAAAGAAAAGCGAGGCATTCACAGCAGAGAGGGAAAGAGAAATACAGCAGGTAATCTTCGAAGTACCTTGCATCTATTGCTAATACTGTTTCCAGTAATGAGTTATATATATATGTACATACATATTTCTATGATATGATAGGTTGTCGAATCAGTGAATGAACTTGCGCAAATTATGAAGGACTTGTCAGTTCTGGTGATTGACCAGGTCAGTAGTTAAAGGATATGCCGAATTTGTCATTATTCAGTAGAAGAATGGAAGCCTCTGGGAATTTGTCATGACCAAACCTGTTTTTCTATGCACAGGGTTCTATCGTGGATAGGATAGATCATAACGTTCAAAATGTTGCTGCGACAGTTGAGGACGGTCTCAAACAGTTGCAAAAGGTCTTTCCTTCTTCTCCCTTCTTTGCCTTTTCAATAATTGAAGCTCACAAGTAGGCACAACTCGGAACACATTTTTGAAATGCATTTTTTTTTCTCATTTTAGATTTTTAGTCACTTAGGATCCGATTGGTATATGGAACTGATGGAATTGGAATTAAAATTTCATGGGATTCAGTTCCATAGAATTGAATTCATCAATTCCAATTCAGTTTTTGCACTACCAATTCCAAATTCACATAATTTTTGTACTACCAAACACCAGAATTGGAATTGAAGTCCTCAATTCCAATTCCACAATTTGAATTTCGTGTACCAAACGGGGCCTTAAATGAACATTTGTGTTGGGGTGAATTTGGGTGCAGGCCGAGAGAACACAGAAGAAGGGCGGGATGGTCATGTGTGCCACGGTGCTAGTCATCATGTGCTTTGTAATGCTAGTTCTTTTAATTTTGAAGACAATACTTTTCTGATCTTTCAAAAATCATCTTTTCCTATTCTTACTCCCTCCATCCCTTTGCATCATCTTGTACCACACCACAGAATTTCCCTACTTAACGTCGGGCCAATAGAAAAACTTGGAACCTTTTGAGCTGCTTCTGTTTTTTTACATTTGCCCCCTTCAAATCAGTTATTTACCCCCCCACCCCGCTCTCTCGCTTGGGGTGGGGTGGGGGGAGGGGAGATCTTGTGCTAATGAGGTAATTGATACAGCTCAAGGTGCCGTTTGTATAGAGCAATTGTAATTTGTTGGTGAATAATTTGGAAGTAAGGCATGATAATATATATGTTTATTACATTGATTCTTTTTATCTTGTTGCACACTTAAGAGAAGATGAGATCACATTATGTGCACTTGCTTTTCTGCATAAGTTATTGCAATATTTTTGCATAATTTTTAATGGCAACAAAATTGAACTCGAGTTATGTTCTTCACGTCACGAAATAAGAGTAACACGTTCTTTTTTAGATTGTTAAAAAAAATTTGTACTTTATTTTTTGTTGTTAAAGAAAGATGTGTCTTAGAATATATTTTTCTCCTGAATGAATTTTAGTTTTACACTTTTTATTTAAGACTTTTTTCTTAAATTTTATGAGGTTACAACCTCATAAATACTTTTATTTTGGGAAGAAGTGAGTATGTAAAAAAAAAAAAAAAAACTCTGGCAATAAACCTAGAAGAAACTTGATCTCTCGGGCTAAGAGTAGTTACTCCGTATATTGTATGGGAAATATTACTCGGTAATATTATAAAAACTTGTTCTCAAATTGCTTCAATTTAAAGCTTTTCAATTATAGTTTTCTAGGATAAAAAAAATCTATTCTACTCCCTCCGTTCCGGAGTATTCGTCCAGTTTTGACTTTTGGAATTGTTCATCTAAGCACTTTGACTCATCAAATTCTCTCAATGTGTAAGCCTAAATATAGTCATGTGTGATCTTGTTTGATTTGTCTTAACATATAGATTATTAATATATAATTTCTATAATTTTTTAATATACAAATTACAAGATAAAATGGATTAAAGAAGTGTATTGGATGATGTGTAAAAATAAAAGTGGACATAATGTGAATCTTAGAAGTGTATTCGAACAAGTCATAAAGAAATTTGATTTTGAATCTTAGAAGCGGATTAGAATTTACAAAAAAGATTATAGACCAAGATGAGCATCATAGTTTATAATAGAAATCATCCTAAATAGGACTAAAACATAGAGAAAAGTATCAAAATAGGACTTTCATGTTTTTTTTCCCCGAAATAGGACTTTGCACCGTGGTAATGTGACTTTGCATTGTGGTAATGTGGCAGTGTACATGTGCACATTATTAAACTTTTTTTGGTAATGTATATGGCAATGTTTGGTAATGTAAGTCCTATTTCAGAAATAAAAAGATGGAAGTCCTATTTTGGTATATTTTCAATGTTTTAGTCCTACTTTGGTCTTTCTCCCATATAAAACAATATTTTGATCTATGGAAACCCATATTTTTTTATGCCCATATATATACAGAGTATAATGTTATATTTGAATAACAATGATATTCCTTTTCTCCATAAATAAATTTTAGTTCAGGATTTACAATTTTTTTACTAAAATTGTTTTCAAATAAATTTTGTTTTAATATTTACATAAAATTTAAAAATAAAATTACATAATTAAAAGAACTACGTTCATACTTGGATTGCTTGATGTCATATCTATGAAATTCACCCAAATAAAATATGCAAAAACATTCATACGTATAGCTAAAAGCAATAAGCAATAAGCATAAAGGGTTCCAGGTTTATGAAGGATCTACGCTATCTAATTGAGGATGATTAATGGACTTGGGAAAATGATCTGCGCTATCCAAAGGGTTGCAGGCATGAGTGGTCCGGAGGGTGTGCAAAGTGGCCAATCGCACAGGGCCCCTTAAAATTTAGGGCACCATATTTTTAAATTTCTTAATAATTTTAAAACAAAAGTATTTTAAAAATATAAAATATGACACAAAATGTAAATTTTGGACCGGGCTAATTTTATTTTTTACTTTTTCTGGGCCGGCCCTGGTTGCAGGTTTATAAATTACTAAGCATGCAAAGTATGATGCAAATTTATTCGTATTGTTCATCAACTGAATCCAATTTCAATTGAACTAACCATGGGTGGATGCCATCTTTTAGAGTGGATGCTGTAGAGGTGCTCCGGACAATCTTCCGTTTATAGTTGATCGTCGCGGTCGAAGAAGTGGAGTTTACAGTGCATCGGTTAAAAGGAAGATTAATCTGAAATTGGGAAATGTAAATGTGTAGTGGACTTATGGAGTTGTGGTAGATGGGTGGGTTAAGAAAAATTATTTTCTAATGGGAAAAAAATGAATGGAGGGAAAGTGAAAAAAATGGGGGGGAAAATTTGAGTTTTAGGGGAGAGATTAGATCTAAAAAAAATTTTTTGATTGGATACTTTGTTTAAAAATTAGTACGGAGTAATAATTGTAAGTTCTTTAAATTCATTTTATATTCTTATACTACCTCCGTCTCATTGTCTTTGTCCACTTTTGACTTTTGGAACTGTTCATCTAAGCACTTTGACTCATCAAATTCTCTCAATGTGTAAGCCTAAAAATAGTCATGTGTGATCTTGTTTGATTCGTCTTAACATATAGATTATTAATATATAATTTTTATAATTTTTTAATATACAAATTACAAGATAAAATGGCTTAAAGAAGTGCATTGGATGGTGGTGTGCCAAAAGGTAAGTGGACAAAGACAGTGGGACGGAGGGAGTACTTCTTATTTTTTTACTTCCTCCGTCCGGAATACATTTTTTTTAAAAAAATAACATATTTAATACTTTCTCTGTCCCTAAATAAATTTCTTTTTTCGTTTTTTCTTTTTTCCCAAATAAACTTTTCTTTTCTTTTAAAAAACCCCTTATACCCCTTACTTTTTTATATCATACCTATCACATCATATCTTTTTACTAATAATCTATCTATCACATCTTACATTTACACATCATATCAAGGGTATTTTTTGAAAGTCAACACAAAATATTCCTTCCTTAAATTTTCAAAAAGTCAAAAATAAAAGTTTATTTAGAGACGGAGGGAGTAATAGTCTGGCTACAATAAGTTATCATATCCAAATTTTTTAAAAAAAACTTATAATGCATGTAATTTTATAATTAAAAAATTATAATAAATACAAATAAATTTTAATTATCAAAGATGGTAAAATAAAACATAAAAGTAAAACTTTTCCTTAAAAACTAAAAATATATTTTCTATCAAAATTATAAATATAATTAGTCAAATAAAGTGTAGAATAATAAGATTCATAGAAGAAATTAATAAATACATCATTCCCTCGCATACCACGATATGTACAAAAAATGAAATGTCTAACAAAGTTATTTAAGAAGAGTTAATGTATTATCTTTTATATGCACATACATGTATAATATTTATGTATTCCATCAATTATAGACATTGTAATTGGATTACTTAAAGAGTTATTCTCTTATTTATTTAACGTGAGTTTTATTTTTTAAATATAATACGGAGTACCATTTTTAAATAGTTATACTTATAAAAAAAAGTATGCGAGTCAGTGCAAAGCACGAGATAAAAACTAGTTGCTTCGACTCATTTATAAAGATAAAACTAATGATATTAATAAATTTGCACTAAATAATACTAAAACATAATTACTTTCATAGTCTAGGACTTAAACTTTTTTATTCCTTATAGAGAATTTTATAATGTCTTAGTGGGAGGAATAATGCCCAGTAATAAATTAATAATGGACATTTACTTAAATAATGACTAATTAATAATGACTAAAAGTCCTACATTGGAAATAAAAATATATGGTCCTATATTTGGAAAACCATTGTGTTTTAGCTCTATTTAGGTAAATTACTCATAATATTATTTGAAGTGATAAAATTTTAATATATCAAAACTAAATTTTAAAATTAATATTATGATATTAAATTTATATCATCATAAAATATATTTTTTTCATAATTTGAAGTCCACTCGATCGAATATATTCGAAACCGAAATATATCCGAACCGGACTAGACCCAAAACCGAAATATATCCGACTCAAATTGTATCCGAATCAATATCTATCCGAACCGATTTATAACCGAACCGTATCTGAACCGACTCAAAACCGAATCGAACCGAAAACTGTATAGAACCGAAATCAAATCCGATCCGAAATTTAATCGATCCGATCCGAACCGAACCGATTATAACATATAACCGAAAGATATCCGAACCGAAAAAGTTCAATCTGGAACCGATCCGGTTGATCCGATTGCCACCTCTAGTTGAACCGTCTTGAACCGGGCAATGGGGAATTTGACTTTGACCAGGGTTTTTCTTCTTTCTCTTTCGATACGCCCGTTGTTGCCGTCCCTCTCTTCGCCGTCGCCGGTTTGCTGCCGCTCAACCCCAATTTTCGCCTCTATTTCTTCTCTCTCAACTGGTTAAGCTTAGCATTACTATTACTATTTTTATCATTATCAGCATTACTAGTGTTGTTGGTGAATGTATGATGGCAGATTTTGACTTTGGTGGACCAAAAAGAACATTTTGCTGTTTATTTTGGGACAGGAGTAATTAAATTCATTTTTTTTTAGCTTAAATTGCTTGTTGTTTACAATTTTGTCTTGTCTTTCTAAGTTTTGGTTTCGAATTTCATTGAAGGGTGTCCTATGTTAAACAGAAATGTCTTCCAATCATTTGACGAAATGTCTGAATGTATGAACAAATCATATAAAATGAGTTATGATTCTAGTGAAGCACTTATTATTATTATTCAATTTTCCCAAGAACTTTTATTTTGGAAATACATGTGGCACATTCTCTATTTAGTAAGTACTGATTTCCCTATCCCACAACGGCTTCTTCTTGTTTCAGTTTGTTATTGCCGGGTTTGAGCTGAGCTCTCTCCGAATCACCATTTTCTTCCCTTTTGAAGAACATGAGGGAGCTTGTGACAATCCAAGCCGGAAGTTTTGCAAACTTCATTGGTTCTCACTTTTGGAACTTCCAGGTTCTTTTTTCTCTTTCTGTCTTTTAATATTCCTTCAACAACAATATGCTAATTTAAGCACAAATTTGTGCATCCATTTCCTTCTGAGTAACTTTTTCTTTATGTGCATCTTAAATTTTCACACGATGAACCACTCCAATCTTGTTTATGCCTACCCTACCACTTTAATCTTCAATTTCTAAGTGCTCATATATAAGGTCATATCCTTGTTGAGCTTCTAAATCCGCAAGTCTTGTCTTAACACCTCGTTTCAACTCCATTTTAGTACCTACACACTTCTTCAAATTCTCTATCTCTAGCGTCACACACTTCTTTACGATACTCATCATTTGCACGTGTCCGTCTCAATCTATCTTTTCCCATCCCATTCTCACAGATGCTACTCCCCCTTGTCCAGATATCCTCGTTCTCAATTCTATCTATCCACGTACTATATTTACCTCAGGATTCTTCAATCTGTCACACAAATCTTCTGCATGTTTGTGTTCTTCACAGCCCAACGCTCTCCCTGTACCATACAACCCATCTATAAAATGCTTGACGAAACTAGCACTGAGGTACTGACACATTCTTTTTGCTCAAAAATGTATTAGGTTGATAGGTTCCATTAGGTGAGTGCATGAGATATGAGTTCTGATATCTCCCAAGTTTAGAATCCATTTTTGGGTTCTGACATTCTGGGTTTAGAATCCATTTTTGGGTGTTTTAGAAGCCTAAATACGGTTTTGGATTTGACATCTTGATATCATAACCCTCCCAAATAGGGGTGTTATGAATTTATGGTATCTCCCAATTTTGGGAGATATCAATCGAGGAATTTTGATATCTCCCTCAAAAGCTAGCCACCGCCACCGGCCACCCATCATTGTCAGTCTCTATGGCCGGCTACTCCCATTTATCACTAACAACCATATGAGATCTCTTACCTCTCTTCATTTTTGATGTTAGAACCCATTCCATCCCTTTCAGATTTTGTGAATATTAGTCACATTTGTGGTTGCTGTTGGATTTGTTTTCTTGAGATTGAGATAACTTTCATTAGTTTATGCTTTCAGGCTTTGGGGTTTGTTGACATTGTGATTTGTGAACTATCTCTTATGTTGAGTGTGTGTCGTTTGCTTGTCACTAGAATGGTTTCTGGTGTATTTTCATATACTTTTACTTAATAATGAAGGATGAGTTGCATGGATTGGCTGAGAGCGATGAGAGCAATGAAGTATTTAAGAATCATTCTCTTAACTCAGACGTGCTCTATAGGAGTGGTGAAACACAGCAGGTGGTCCAGGATGTCAAGCTTTGTCACGCATTTTAGCTGTTAATACCTTATTCCTTTCGTTTAAAAGTCATTTTCTTGCACATTGCAGGGCCTCCTTACCTACACTCCACGATTGGTTTCAGTTGACTTTCAAGGTGATCATTCATATAATTTTTGTTTTATTTGGATGCTTAAATTTGAAGTTTATTGAATTATACTCCTCCAGTCTTTACTACTCCCTCCGTCCCCCAGTTTTTGTCCACTTTTGACTCTTGGAACTGTTCATCTAAGCACTTTGACTCATCAAATTCTCTCAATGTGTAAGCCTAAATATAGTCATGTGTGATCTTGTTTGATTCGTCTTAACATATAGATTATTAATATATAATTTCTAGAATTTTTTAATATAGAAATACAAGATAAAATGGATTAAAGAAGTGCATTGGATGATGTGTAAAAATGAAAGTGGACAAATACTCTGGGACGGAGGGAGTATAAGACTTCTTTAGGGTCAACAATCACTTTTATAAGGTATCACTTTTTCCTATGAAACATTTGTTTTTTCATGTTTTCCCTAATAAATATTGTATTCTTGATTATTTTCTAAAAGTAATCATGTAAGAGGCTTAATAAAATTGTAAAATTGGAATGTCACACTCCATACATCCCATATTTAAGATCTCACTTTCCTTTTATAGGCACCCTAATTTGAAGTTCCAATTTCTATGAATATGTTGTGTGATTCATATTATTTCTTGCTCCTATGCATAAGTCTCAATCACACCGTTTTACCTTTTCTAAAACTCCGTGAAACAGCAAATGAAGACTTAAATATGGAGGAGAGGGAGTAATATTTATAAGAACTTAAGAAAATTAACTACATCTTTCGTTTTGTGCAATTTGGTTGATTGTGCCTTATCACATAATCTAGAGCAACATACATTTTTATTTACTACTCCGTAAAAGATTGTTTCTCCCACAGTCCTAAAATTTTATTTTTGTTTTCCTATACGGGGTTTTCTGATTTTTTTTTGAGATTGATATTGTTTACATCATTTCTAAAATAACTTGCTTCCACACAAGTTCATTTTCTAAATAAGTGTCAAGTCAAAACAAAAAGGAAATTTTAGGATTGGGGGAGTATTTTCTATCCAAATTCCTTTTCATATTTTATGCTTTAACTTGAATTGTCTACATTATGTGCAAAACCTGATTTGTGAATATCTTTGGTTTGAATTATTTTAAACCTTTTTAGCCTGTGAAGTTATAATTGACTTCTACTTTATGTTATTTTCTACTCCTACTAATAATATGTGCCATTGACGGTTACTCCACGACTCACTGTATAAGGGGCAACAATTTTGAGTTTAGATCTAATGTAGCTAATTTTTTGAATTTGTAACTTGTCAGGGTCTCTGGGAACTGTGAGTTCACGTGGAACTTTGTACCATGAAAATTTATCTCAAAGTTTAGATGTTTTAACATGGTGAGATCTTTAGACTTTAGCCTTTCTTGTTTATTCAGTTGTAATATTTAAGGGCTTCAACTTAATTAATTGCTGGACAATTGACTAACATATGGTGTCCATGCATTCTTAATCTTGATGTTTGCACTGCCAGAGTATATGTTGGATGTGTTTTGATCTTCCTTGGGTACTGATTTTTTTGAAAATATATATTGATAGGAAATTAATGCATTTTTATGAGTGGGATTATAAAATTAGATTTTAGTATATGCTTGGACATGTAGTCTGCAACCAATAGCTTCAAATTGTTGTGTCATTGTTGTTGTAAGTTGTAACTCTGATGTACTTTAAAATTGAACATGTCTAGTCAATGTGCAGGGAGGGTGAAGTTACAACTCAGGCTAGTGAACCTTTGAAAAAGAATCTCTTCCTACAAAGCTTATCCATGGAAGAAAAGAACACAAAAATGACAAACAACCATGATGGCAATGAGACTAGCTCCCACTCTGAATTTCAGGACAATGACATTGTTGAATGCTTAGAGAATGGGGTCCAGTACTGGACTGACTTCTCAAAAGTTCACTATCATCCTCAGAGTTTGTATGAATTAAGTGGTCTCTGGATGGATTCTCAAGATTTTGACAATTATGGCATTGGGAGGGATATGTTCTACACACATCAACGAGGTGAAGAAATAAATGAAAGGCTTCGTTTCTTCATTGAAGAGTGTGATCATATTCAGGTATTTCATAACTACAACAAGCTTTGCATCTTGAATTTTATGTGTTCTCTTGGAGACTTTTTAACTGCTATTACTGTGAATTAATGAGTGTTCCTACTTGGCAACTTCGGTAGGTTGTCAAATGCTTTGCCTGTAAAATATATGTTTTCTATTTATTCCTACTTTCCTAAATAGAAGCAGAATGACTTGTCCTCCAGCTATTTTTTGTCACCATATTTTTAATTGAGCATCACTCATATGCTTTATCACATGAAGTTTATTGTCAAATCTTCTCATTTCACATCTTTCTTCCTGCACAAAGACAATTGACAAGAATACTAAACTCCTAAACTGGTATCTAAGCATCTTTTTTCTTTGATGCAGCACATGCCTTTAATCCAGGCCCTTATGCTTTAATTAAATTTCATATTTCCTAATGCATTACCTCACTTAATACAATCACTTTATTCATTGTGGTCGACCACTGAATTCCAAATTTTAAATTGATCAATGATTTAAACTTTGCTGTGGAGTGCACCAAACAACCAGAAAATTGTTCCTTGGGTCATTATTCAATTAATAATTCATGTGCATGTGGGCTTCATCAATTAATGGGATAATTCTAAATAGAATCGGAGTATCTCCTTGAATTTGCTGGTTATTTATTTTGGTAAGGATATAAACTTTGATGTGATGGGGATGCACCAAATAACCAGACAATTGTTCTTTGTGTAATTTTGTCATTATATACGTAATAATTCAAAATTCATGTGCACGTGGGCACTACATGCTACTGATGTTATTTACAGTACTTTCAAAAGAAACCCTCCCATGTATTTCATCAATTAAGGTGACGATTCTATAGAGAATCAGAACATCACAATAAATTTACAGGTTCTATGTTGTGAACAAATGAGAGCTTCTAGAATGTGTTATATTATTGGGTTCCTTACTTCCTTTTCATCATTTTCATTAATAAATTTCAAGACAAACTACAGAATAGCTTGTACGTGTTCTAGTGTTGTATGAATGCATATTATCATTCTGCTTTTGGATATGCTTCTCTCGCCAGGGGATACAATTCATAGTTGATGATTCTGGAGGGTTTTCTGGAGTAGCAGCAGAATTTTTGGAGAGCATTGCTGATGACTATAGTAACATCCCCGTGTTACTGTATACTGTACGCAGTCCTGGATCCTTTATGAATATGAAAAGCCATAAGTTAAACATCTCAAGAAGTCTTCATGATGCAGTTTCATTTGCAAGACTATCATCCTTATGTAAATTGATTGTTCCAGTTGGCCTGCCTTCATTAAGCAGAAGTACGAACTGAAGATTATCAATAACTAAAGAACATTTTATGCTTTAGTTAGTTAATTAATTAATTTCTTATTTATTTATTTATTTATTTATTTATGATTTAATTAATTGATTATTTAATTATTTGTGTTTGAACTTAAGTTACAAGTACAATTTTGCATAAGTTGGTTTTTTATGTAGAGTTTTAGTTGTTGACTGGTTGTAATAGATCTTTAGTTTGCCATTGTTCATTGGTTAAAGTTTGAGACACTTAACGGGTTAGTTTTAATGTCAGTTGGTAATTCAACGAAACATACCCAGTATATCCCACTCAAGATTAGGTTTGGGCAGGGCAGAATATAAGCCAACCTTCCTCTATCCAAAGTAGTATAGAGGCTGTTTATGAGAGGACCCCGACAAAGTGATGTAATGTGAGTGAAAAAAAGATTTAATTTTGTAGCTTCAAGCAGATAGATTGGTTCCTCTTCTTAATCTACAGTATTATCTTACTTTATTCTTCTATTTATGATGGTATTTTGCTTATATATCTAGGTAGAGCATCCACGCTCCTCAGCATTAAAGATGAGCAGCCTTATTACACCAGTGCTGTTTATGCATCTGCATTGCACTCTTTGAGTCTTCCATTTAGAATCCAACATCCAGGGCCTACATCAGACTTGCTTTATGCGTGTGGTGCATTAGACATGTATGAAGTCATACACATGTTAGCAGACCAATCTAGACAGAATATGGTTTCTACATTAGATGTTTCTATGCCAGCTCCTTCATTAACTGGTAATGTTTTTGTACTTGTACTTTTAGTTATTAGTAGATAATAATTCCTTGCTGAGGTTCATGGTTTTAATTTGTTACATCTGTAGGGAATCCGAGTCAGTGGTCTTTGTTTGAGAATTTTATGCCCTTGACTCCAGAGGTAGCAAAAGATATTGAAGACCTTCATGTCATAGAATGCATGACAATTCATGGAGTCCTAGGATCAGGTATTTTATTATATATCTTATGCTTCTAATTCCGTTTATGAATTTAAAATATGAAGTGAGCCTTCATTTATCCATGTTGGAGGCTCATATATTCCTTTCCTTTTCAATGTTTTCGTTTTAGCACATTATATGTCGTTTGTTCCATTAGACTTCCTAGCCTCAGTTTGACCGAAACTTGTGGGACACATGGTGAGACTGGTATAGGGAGGGCATAGTTGTCATAATGCCAAGGGGAGGTGCGGCGCTAGTGTACTGTCAAGAGCCTAGGATGCCAAGGCGACTAGTAATAAATGAAAATCGTTGTACATTAGTAACACTAATATAAATATATTACGGAGCATATTTTGTATTTCACATCATAAACATTGAAGTTCAAATTCAACGAAGTTTGATATCTATATGAAACCAAATATGTGACGAAGTCTCAAAAACCATCAAGAAAGCTAGCACCAAAAATAGTGTCATTGCTCGCATTGTCACCATCGGGAGTAAATGGTGGCTTTCCAAAGTCATCTTCATCATTATTTGGAAGAAGTTTGTACTTCATCTTGTGATTCTTGATCAATCAATCTTTCTTTTTTTGGCATTGTCTACATCATCATATATGAGAACTTGCACCTTGAGTAGTATGTAACGTTAACTATTGGACGATTATAGACACTTGAGAATATGTTGTCCAAAAAAGTATTTCCCAAAAGGTCGCCAACCACTGGAAAATACTTTGAAAATTTTATTATTCTTTCGAAAAAACTTTTTCCTTGCATTTGCTCGGGACCAAACACTGCCGAGGAGAACAAAAATCTCATGCATCACCAACTGGTAACTTTGATTTTTCAGGCAACCGCAGGGTACCGGTATCTGAAGTGAAGGATGCAGTTCAGCATTCTTATGAGAGCACACCACTTTCAACAAGGCCTAAATTCAGGCACCTATCAGCGACCCGTTGTCCTCTTCCCATACCATTGCCTTTTCCCACTCTCTTTGGGAACGCCATTGGCCAAAATGGGGAAATATTAGAAACCCCTCTTAGTGACACCAGGCCAAGGGGGTCCCTTGATGTCCACTCCATTCCCATGGCAGCAAGACTGCGCTCCACCACTGCCGTTTTGCCGTTTCTGGAAACAAGACTTGAAAATCTCCGGAAGCTTGGGATGCGGCAAGGAGGAATTGGGGTGCCTGTTCTTGAGAGTTGGGGTTTTGGGAGAGAAGAGGTTGAAGACTTGGGAGAGAGACTCTCACACTTGGTTAGTACATTCAATCCTCACTCTGATCTCTCCTCTGATTCTGATTGAGTCCTTTCTTGTATTCTATGGAGTAAATTATGTATGCAGAAGTATTTCTAAAATGTAATGGGAAAGGAATACTCCGTAGTTCTTATGAAGTATGCTTGTTTAACACAAGGGAGAGAATATTTGATTTTGTGTTGTATAGTTTGATAGTTCATGCTTCATCTCGTAAACAATTTCGGGCTTGTTGTCTTCAACTTATCTGAGTGGTTCTGATCTTATTTGATTAAGTTTGGATCTGATCTGATTGTAGTTATATTTAAAACTATTTTTAGCATCTGATATGATCTGATTTCAATAAGAATAAGTTAAAGAGAATAAATTCTTCATAGTTTGATTTTATGGAGTTTAGTGAAAGTATCAAAAAATATTTGAGTTAATATATTTTTTCTTACAATAAAATATATTTTAGAACATACTCCCTCCGTCCCTAAATATTCACAACATTTGCTTTTTCAGCAGTGTCGGAAACTTTTGTTTATTTCGACGTTTTCATTGATTATTTGATAAAATAAAATTTTCTTGACACCTCTTATTTTGAAGAACTTTTCGTATAGTTTTTTTATATGTAAATTTTATTTTTTATTTCTTTACCAATATGTAAATAAAATAAATTGAAAAAACTTGATATTTTGCCTCGGGAATACAAATGTGGCAAATAATTTGGGACGGAGGGAGTATGATAGAGAAATGAAAAGATTGCCAAAAAAAATTTGATAACGAAGACAAATTTTAGTGTGAACCTTAGATTTACGGTGCATGCACGGATGGATTTGGTAATCAATGTTTATGGTAGAGAATCTGGAGATGTGTACTTTTCATTTTTAAAATAAAAAAGTGAAAAAATAATTTTTTTTTTGAGAATGTTCACAAAAACTATGGAGCTAAAGTTCACGTAGTTGATGCCGCCACCATCAAATCCTAGCATCTGAGATATCTGCACGGGACTCACCCCCGTCATTCAGAAGATCATTGTACAAAACTCCTTTGGCATCACAGTAGATTTGTAGTCAATCAATATATATATTTTGATTGCAAGATGATGGATGATGTCTCTTTGTTTGTCTTTAAATTAGTAGCTTCCATGCACTTACTTACTCCTATATTCTATAAATAGTTTTTGATAGAGAGAGGAGAGGCCTTCAATTCTATGCCTATAAAATTGAGTACACTCTATAGAGAATGTAAGGAATATATTCAGACTATGGAGATTTACTTCAGTCAAAGTCGTACTTTGTGTGTTCTTTACTTTTTTGTTTATCGTTTTCTTACCTAGTTAAGTTTTCTTAACCCGATCGGTTACTTATTTACTTTATCCGATGAAATTTACACCATCAGTGAGAAAAAAAACTCTTTTTTATAGGAGATCAATTATATAGTTTACTCACCTTTTATTTATGATTGATGATTAAATAGCAAGTTGTGGAGTGACATTGCAAATTGGGACAGAGTAATTTTAAAACTTGTGACAGAGTAATTTTAAAACTTTAATACTCCGTATATTTTTTTTAAAAATTTGTGGAGTGAAATTGCAAATTTTATTTTGGGACCAAAAAATCACCTTTCTCTCTTGTTCGTACTAAAAAAAATGCATGCATATATACACAATTATTACAGTTTCTTTTGAAAATAAATACGTAGTATATAATTTGCCAAGTGACATAAATGTGACCTAAATGAGAAGTCAAATGTTTGAATTCTGGTGAAAGTATTGACTCTTTGTATTTAAATAAATTGGGAAAGTATGTATGAACAACTATTAAATTTTACTCGTAATAGAGTTAATTGTACGGGAAAAAAGAATATGCGACTAAAGATAACAAATTTGGCAGTTAGATTTCGTAAAGAATAACGTTAAAAAATCAATAATTTGCTTAAACAAGGTGAAATGTTGACTCCATTTTTTCGCCTTTGACTTCAGATTATATATAGAAGTGTGCATTTTATGGTAATACATAAATGCATTTTATTATTATACATATAACGAAAAAGAGGAAAAAGCAATGCTAACTTCACAAACAAAACCGTCACAATCTTCACAAACTTACCATTTATGATTTAAGTTCTCATTTTAAAATTATTGTAGACTATTTAATTTTTTATATTGAAATTCACAAATAGTAAATTTGTGACACTACAAAAATAATTGCGAAAAGAGGGGGAAAACCCCGCCTCTAATCATACAAATTCCGCCGCTAATAGAAATTTAGCAGGGACCTAGAGGCGGAAGTTCTTTTGCCGCTAAACACGCTGCTGCTAATTCTAGAGGCGAAAAATTCCGCCTCTAATTTAGAGGCAGAAATGTCCGCCTCTAAATTAGAGGCGGACTTATTCGCCTCTAAAATTAGAGGAGGATTTCTCTGCCACTATAATAGAGGGGAAATATTCCGCCTCTAATTCTATTTTATTTATAAAAAAAATATTATTCCAAATATTATATACAAACACACTCATAAGAGAATCGGAACATAACATTCAACAATTATACAATACCATAAGGCATAAGTCATAAACATTCCACAATTATACAGTACCATTGTGTAGAATTGTATATCTTTGATAATACGTAGTACATGTAAACGTAATTAAAAATTAAATACAAAATAAAAGATTATTACATATATCTCCTTTGAATGATCGTCAATCAAACTCCCGTGTGTATGTCGTCGAGTAAGACATATCAACTCATGAGTATCTACGCAACAATGGAGAGCAACAACCTACAATTGAAACATATACAATAATGATTCAAGAACATCTTATGTAGGAGAATAAAATGAAGCGATTTTCTAAGACACAAGAGATGCACCTATATAATTTTTGTTCAAAGGAAGACCTTTTCCCCTCTTCACAACATCCCTCTTCTCTAGGAATAGAGAAATGATTTCCACAAAGACACTTTCCTCAAGAAGCAAAACCGTGTCACATGTAATAAAAAGAGTATATAACCTTGGCCACAGTGGTTGTACATGCTAAAGAAAGAAGTTGTAGAAATGCAAAAGTTGCCAACTCTACAATAGTTCCCAGCTGCCTGAAGAGGTTAAAAAGAACATCAAAGCATTAGTCAGCAGAAATTGAAAACATTATAGCATTTACAAATAGATTTTCTAGCAAACAAATAATTATGGCTCATTGACTTTATCATCCTTGTGTGGTTAATTAGGAAAAGAACCAGTACACTCCTAATCAAGAATCCAAACTTTACATACGCCTTGTTAATCACAATATATATGCCTCGAACACCGACTTTTTTCTTTGCCTTGAGCATGACAAAATTTTCTTCTTCCAACTTAGAATTTTCCCCTGATACAATTCAAAATAATTTGAACAACCGAAATATAGTGTCTACAGAAGAGTTATACAAAATTTAAGAATTAACCTTCACCTTTAGGCATCCAAGTTTCTCTCCCCTTTCTGGTATTAAAATACTAGTGTACTGTACTTTGGATTGCAAATTTTCCTATAAAAACTTGACAAAGAAAAAGTAAAACACACGAAACGAGACTACCACGTAAAGAAAAAGTAGTTTGCAGTGCAACCCAATTTACCAATATAGGCAATAAACCAGTTTACAAGAATAGCAACACAGCAGTTATAGGCCAAAACAAATAGTAACATATTTAACCAAAATAAGAGCAGTAACAAGTTAAGCAATTCACAAACTAGTAGAAAAGCAAACAATAGTAGTAACACACATCACTTATTTAAGATCCATACATGTACCCACCCATCCCATCCTCTAGTAGTAACTTGCAAATTATCAATAATATACTACCGCTTAGCTGAATTAGAAATTATTACAAGGTAGAAAGAGAACAAATAATACGGAGTATGTTACATTATTGAGAATCTTTAAATAAATAGATACTTAGATCCAGGCATAGCACCTAAAGCCAGTATTCTGAGATGTACATCAACTAAAACATAAATAAAAGCAATAACAA
>OOIL02006791.1:453409-560652 GCA_900332095.2 Cuscuta campestris | reverse complement strand
CCGTTTATCCGTATATCCGATCCGTTATATATAGTCTTTCCTAATTTTTTATTTTTATATTTTGTTTCTCTATAGATATCTCAAAGTATAAGACATTTTTATATGCAAAATATATGTGTAAACACATAAAAGTATGTGTATATATGTACTGTGTATATCATTTTATGATATGAAGTCATCGTAGAATATCATAAACTATAAAAAATAAGAAAATTAATATCCCATAAAAATTATAGTTGATTTAATAATATTTTAATTTAGTTTAATTGAAAGTTCAAATATTGTTTAATTTAGTTTTAAAAATTGGAAACGGATACAGATATATCCGATATCCGACCGATATCCGACGGATGCGGATACGGTTTTGATTTTTCAATATCCGTCTAGATCCGTATCCGAATTCGATATCCGACAAAAATAAACGGATGCGGATTTGGTAATTGCACATTCGATCCGATTAAAATCCGTTTACACCCATAAATACCCATGTGGTGCAGCAATATTTTAAAACTATACAAATTTAAAAAAAAAATATTAGTACCTATTTTTCAAGGGTACTAAAACTATTTGGTGTATAAAGTAGGGAGTAACTTATAAAGAAACATACGGAGTAAAAGAAGAAAAGCTTACGTGATTCTTCATCTCTAAGTTTGGCACACACTATCTTTAAAACTTTTTAAACTCTTTTTCCCGATTATTAAAGCATGCTGAATTCGTGTGTGTCAAATGTATTTCCCACTCACGGAATCTATGCATATATGGTTCCCGGATTTAATGCTTTTATTTGTTTTTTGGACATAATTGTTATATAATAATATTAAATATATTTATTTGACAACTTTTCCGTGGTCTTAATGTCTATGATTATTTTATGGATTTTAGTACATTGATATTGTAAAAAATTATGTCTTTTGCAAAAAAGAAAAGATCTTCTTGTCAGCTCATTAAAAGTGCAGGAAGATTCACATTTCACGTGTGAACCTTAAGACTACGGAAGAATAACTATTTCTATTTATGGTAGATGTTGTATTTTAGTTAGTTTCTATTTTTAAATTTTGGTTATGTTAGGAATCTCTCATATATATATATATATATATATACATACATATATATATATATACATACATACATACATACATACATACATACATACATACATACATACATACATACATACATACATACATACATACATACATACATACATATATATATATATATATATATATATATATATATATATATAGACTCCAGTGAGATGACACATTATGGCGAGATTATATGCTTGGGTGAGATGACGCAAACCTCACCACACTATACTATAAAGCTCAGCAATGGACAATGTAAAGCTCACCTAAAAATAAAGTAAAGCTCACGACTTTGAACAGCAAAACTTACCTTTTTTTAAATTTTAATTATTTAAAATTAATAAAAATAAAATAGCAACACCGGTCAACCACCGGTTAGCGGCGGCAGGGCGGCACAGGATTCCGACGACCGCCGGCGAGGCGACAGCAGATTCCAGCGACCGGCGGCGGCAGGCGGCGGATTTCGGCGACCGGCGGCGGCTGGCGGCAGATTTCGGTGACCAGAGGCGGCAGGTGGCAGTCAAAGGTCTCGGTCAACGGTCAAAGTCTAGTCATCACCCCTTTCTTTGATTTTATTTTTTCAAAAAAAAATCAAAGTGCTGAAAAAATATGGTGAGCTTTGCCTTATAATTTGGTGAGCTTTGTAGTTGTCCTTAGTGAGCTTTGCAATTGGCAGTGGTGAGCTTTGCATCATCTGACCGTAAAATGTCATCTCACTATAGTCAATCATATATATATATATATATATATATATATAAAAGCATCTATTTTTTAAAAAAAAATAAAAATTAAGTTTTTTTTACGTAAGAAGGTCCACTAAAATAGTACTCGGACTCCCGGAGTATGCACTAAGGGTGCACTATAGAAGTACTATTTTTTGTAATAGATTCTTGTGCGTACTGAGCACTTGACATCTTCTCTAAGTACCATACTAAGATTATACTGTAATTTAATACCGGACAATCGTGATTGGCCGGGGTGTGGGGCTCTCGGTGTGGGCAAATTATACCGTATATTTGGCTGTACGGGAAGAACCGTACAACCAGTAAATAATTATGGCTGAATGGATCGGCCACAAAGGAGGCTGTGCGATGGATTCCCGATCAGCGATTCTCGATGAAGGAGGCTGCGCGGCGATGAAGATGGAGGTTGTTGATGAAGGTCTTCTGCGGAGGTTGTTGATGAAGATGGAGGTCATTGGATTCCCGATCAATTCTGCTTCCGTTCGCGATGGTCTTCCGTTCAAGATCTTTTCTTTCACTTACCCAGTTTCAGACATATGATTATATGAATGGTAGGTTGTTTATTGAGTACTAGGTTATACGGAAATGAGTACTACTGTGTTTTAGAATGGATATTATGTTATTCGTAAATGAATTTTGAACAAATTTGTGAAAGTGAGTACGACGTTGTTTCTGAATGAGTACTGCGTTATTTCAAAATGAGTATTACGTTTTTCAAATGAACCCTTATGCTTGTGCAAAAATGAGTACAAATTTACTTCAGAATGAGTACTACATGGATGTACCTATATCTACGTACATCCGAATGTACCATATACCAACTCTCACCTTTTTAAAAAAAAACTAGTAATATTTGTTTGAAAAAATCTCTGCCAATTGCCCATCCCATAATATAAATACTTCGGCCGTAGTAACACGTGAACAGGGCAAACGAAGTTTGGCAGGGGCGGGTAAGGAGCCAAAACTTTACCGGAAAATAGCAAAAGCTTCTCTTTTTAGCTGGCGAGTGGCGATTTCGTGAAACTGATTCCGAATTTCCGTCCAAAATCCGGACGTAGAACAATTTTATTCTGGAATTTCATACACGCCGCACAATTACGTACAGGTAATTAAGTAAATCATGCTCTTTATCAATTACATTGATCCTTCTGTAGAATGAAATTGAATTCTCCTCTTCCATTTTTGTGCAGCTTTTGATTTGCAGAACTTTTGAATGTGAATTTTAATTCTACACATCAAATATCATAAATTGAAGGCAGAATATATGTTTTTTTAATTGCAGAAACTGTATACACTTCTTCTGGTTAGGTGATTTGTTAGGGTGAAGTTGTTCGAATATATAGTAGGTTATAATTCATCCTTAAGTTTTGATTTGGATTAAAAAGAAAAAAAATTCAGAACTTCAATTTATTTTCGGATTTATAGTGCCTGGTGATGTGTGTACATTATAGTACATGAGTATTATGGAGTCTATGCCTTTTCTAGGTCTGGAATCTATGGAGCACTTTTAACTCTTTGCAAAGGAAAAAAGTGGGACACTTTTTTAAGATTGCCCAGATGCAATTTCTCATTTTGCACCTCAATTTATTGTTATTTTATATGTACTCCATTTGCCCCAGATTTAACTCCACTCAATCTTTTATTTTTTTAAAATAAATTTTAATTTTTTTTACTTTTTTATTAAGAAAATGAATATCTAAATTACATAATTTTTACGAGTACTTTTATAAGAAAATCTCAACCACTATTTTTTTTACTTTTTACCGTATGCACGGATACCGTAAACTTAATTTTTCCATGTGAATATGTGGCTCAAAAAAATTTCTTTATTCTAAAGAAATTTCAACCGCACTTTTTTGTTTTTCAATATTTTTCTTTAACTGCGTGAAGTCATACCTTAGATTTCATTTTGGGACAAGCTTCAGTTAGTGTAGTTACTTAAAGATGGTCTTTTCCAAGGTATAAAAAATTTTCACATGTTGCTAATTCCTGGTCGTGACTGTTCCATTACTTTTAAGATGCTCAGTAGCAGTTAAGTTTTCTTTTAAATTGAAGTTGTGCCTTTGCATTGGGACCTGTGTTTCTTATTTTCATGTGAAATTTTCTCTTACTGGATAGGGAGTATGCTTTGTATTTACACTTTTAAAATTGGTTTTGGTTGTCCAATGTGGAGTCCAATCTTGTGCCTTTCCATTATATTTTCATATTTCCGCCTTTGCTATTTCTCAAAGATTTGGAAACACCTTAAATGCAAGAGAATCATAGAGTCAAAATCTGCATTTCTATATTCAGAAAAATGTTTGTTTTTTTATGCCATTTGGGGTAACTAACAGTATCTTGTGATTCTTACTTAAATGCCAACTTCATTCTAGTTTAGCAGCTTATAAGCCTAATAAAGGTGTTACTATTTATGTTTTGTGTTGGTTGGTATATAGGTAACTCTTTCTTTTAAACTTTTTCTCTTTTTTTTTCCCACTTAATTATGCAGAATAGTTTTCTCACCATTAGGCTTCAGCATGTGGAAGGACAAGAGAGGCGATTGTCAGATTGACAAGACAGACCAACCATTGTATTTATCAAAACATTCATTCAATGATCTGTCTCATGTTTGTCCAGTAGTTTTTGTCTATCTGTTGAAGGAATGCTATGTTCATGGTAAAATCTGATACCTTTATCTTTGTCTTTTTACTAACCTTCTTTCGCATAGAATTGTAACTTCTACCTTTGTTAGTAAGTCATCTCATGAAAATAATGATTCTATGCACTTCTCTATTTCTATGTTTTCACGTGATGTGTTCTTGAACATAGTGTTGATTTTTAATATGCCGTAGGGTATTAAAGGAATCCATTTTCAAATATATTATAATAATGTTGATCCTCTGGGCAATGTTTAGGGATTAACATATTTTGAAGAGTTTTTCCTGCTTTGTGGGTGAGGCCTGATTTGTATACTCTTTTGCCCTCGTTTGAATTTATTTGGTGATCGAAATGGAATTACTAGGAATTTAATAAATTTTTTTCCTTAATGAAGTTGATTTATTAAATTACCCGGAATCGGGCAAAACCTGTGGTATTCTGGAGGTTGTTATGATGCATTGGCTTTCTGCAATTTAGAAAATCCAGGAGTTAGGGAATTCTCGGGGGTTCCAATTCCAAATGTAGTCATGAGATCTAAATCATCTAATTCGTCGGAATTGGCTGCCTATCAGAATGAGATTGTTATGTAATTCTATTTGCACACAATCTGTTTACCATTGTTCTAGTTCTCAGTGCACTATGAGAAGGTGACTCATGTTGTGATCTACAATTGTTAGTTTTCCTCATAAATGTTTTCTTGTTTCATAGGAACACGCAAATCGTCTCCTAAGTTTCGAGCTCTACAACAAGTATTGGTTCAAGGTTTTCAAAATGGTCCTCAACCTGGGCCAGCTGTTTTTGCTGCACAGTGCTTCTATGTCTTGCCAATAGTTAATGTATACCTTCAAGGTTTCTCTCATCTTATTATATCTTCCTTTGAGCGTTTTCTGAAAATGGAAAGTACCCAAACAAACATCTTTGATGCAAAGATTTGGTCGGCCAAATTGTTTGTCAACATTGCTCGCTGCAGGCTGAATTATGACGAAAAGATTCTTGTCAAGATTGTTGATGTTTTTAAAGTGGACCTTTCAAACATCGGGAAAGCCATATGTGGCTCACATGTAAACAGTGAGATTGGACAACAAACAGCTGAAATATTTGTTCAGCAATATATCTTAAAGTTGATAGAGCGCAGCTCATATACATCTGCAGTTTTTCTTTTAGAGCACTTCTCTATCCGGGAGCTAGAGGATTCTTTTCTACTTAGACTCATGGATAGTAAAGAATACAAAGCAGCAGAAAAATGGGCAACGTTTATGGGGAAACAACATTTGTGTGTGCTTGTCCAGGAATGCTTTGATAGAAAACTGGATAGTTATGCTTATGAGGTTATAAGTAAAAACAATATGAGGGAAGAATTCCCAGTAGTATACCATCAGCGCAAAGAAAGGCAAGTTAATCAATGTACTCTCAATCTCTTATGTACATACTGATATAATTTAGGTTCAGTCTGTTCAAAACCTTTAATATTGATTTTCAGAAAACTGAAGAAGCTTGCAGAAAAAGGATGTTGGGATGTTGCCGAGGCAAGGACACACAATGATAGACAACTTCTTCAGTATTTGGTATGTTGACAACCTCTAACGGCTATCCTGAATGAGCTATATATATAACTGTAGAGTCTGTAGTCTTTTTTATTTCCCTTTTTGCAAGTCATCTGAAAACTCCATGTCAAGACATTCATAATATGCAAAGGTTAGGCCTTGCTAAAAAATCAATACTACAGTATTAATTATTTGTTTCTACATTTGGAATCTGTGGATCTTTCATTTACATCTCTTGATCACAATAAATTCATGGTTTATGATGTGGTATTATAACTATTGTTACATGGTGCATGCATCTGATGAGTTATTTGTCACACAATGCATTACCATTCCGAATGTAAGGCACTAAGGTTACTCCATAACCATTTGAATTTAGGTGTGATAAACCATTCTCTACTTCTATTCTCTGCAACTAAACTCCCAAAAACTGATCTTTTAATTTTCATTTGGGAAATACTTAAGGTTTATTTAGCTATGGAAGCTGGCTACATAGACAAGGTAGAAGAACTATGTAATCACTATTCCCTTGAAGGTTTTGCAAATATCAAAGGTATTTAACTCATCCCTCTCATATATTAATATAAGTTGTAGGCATCACATAAACAACTATATAGTAGTGTTTTACTCCCTCCATCTAGATTTAGTTGTCCACTTTCTAAAATATCTCATTTTTTAAAAGATGAGTTTAACGCATCAAATAAGTCCTTTAAATGAGTTTGTTACGTTCATGACAACAATGATGATACTCTATCCTTAGTATATTTTAGACACTTCATCATGATTTCTCTATTTATTGTGGAAAGTTGAAAACTAATTTGGGACAAGCAAACACAAGAAAGTGGAATCCTAAATCTGGGCGGGGAGTAATTTTTATGTGGTTGATGAGCTCCCAAACAAGACAAAATATTAAACAACCAGTAGTAGCTTCTAAGACTATCCCCAATGCTAGATGGGATATAGGGATTGTTATGCATTTTAATAAAAAACTAATAATCTCCCAATTCCAAATGCCATGGTGAAAAGGAAAAAATAAAAATAAAAAAACAATAGTCCGGGGCAACTTGTCAGAGGGCCCCCACATGTCATCCCCATTTTCATGATGGAGTTAACAAAAAATTTAAAACAAAGAAGAAATTTGTACCTTCTCTGACGTAGCAAGCCTCACCAATCTCATGTCATACGATCCTAAATTCACAATCCCTCTCTCCTAATTTCAATGTATCTCTTCACTTCTCTCTCTATTTTTTCTATTTTACAATTCCTCCATCCCCCATTGGGGGTAGTCTAAGGGCATACGCAATGCAGGGAGTCTTAAGACTGTCAGATTCTATCAGCATTTCATATGAAGTATTTATTAAAATTAGAGAAAATTATAGAAAGTTAACACACTAATTACATAAAGTAAAATGAGTACATTTCATTAAAATTACATAAGTAAACACACATTAAATGTAAATTTCATAAAATATTATATAAGCACAAGAAATGTTTTTGGTTTATTTATTACATTTTTGGTTTTTTAACGTTATTAATTCTTTTGGTTTTTCAAAACATTTTTGGTTTTTTTACAATGCAATTTTATCTACATTTTATTTTTAGAAAGTAATTGTTACTAATGGCACGTGTCAAATTTGCATTGGATAGATTGAGGTGAGAGTCTTAGAAGTGAGTGTGGGATTTCAGAGACTCACTTTTAGACTTTCCCCACTTTTAGTCTGCGCCAATGGTAGAGTCGGGAGAAAAGAGTCTTAAGACTCTCCTTCACACTTTCTCAAGACTTCCATTGCGGATACCTTAATCTTATGACATAGTGTTGTCAATAATAATAATAATTTTATTTTAATATCATGCTTCTAAGTTCTAAGTAAACAGAAATGTTAAGATGTACACATGGAATACAAGAAAAGTCCCATAAAAACTAATTTGATTTGAAGCAATGCTCAAATGGAACCTACCAAGTAAGAACTACTTAGAAAATAATATCTTGAGCTTTTGAGAAATGAGTTAATTTGGCGCTATAAATATAGGACTAGCTATAGGTTTAAGTGTGCTTGATTAAGAAGTGAATGTCAAGTAGGTTAGCTTTAAATCTTAGCTTATGGAAGAGATATTTGTAAAAGGCATGAGTTGAAATAAAATGCTGTTTTCAATGAAATTAGATTGCATTCGTTGAATTCTTGGCTTACGGGGACTGTTTTGATGTTACCCATGCTTTCATTTTATATAACTAGTAGTTGGTTTTAAACTATTTCTCCTTCTTTCTCTTATGTGTACCTGCTTTTTTATAGACCTTAAACGAAGCGTTGAACAAAGCCATTATTTGGAACTCAAAGATTTGTCTATTGAGGAAGTTGTTTGGGTTGACAATGTGAATGGCTTGCTTGATACTACATGCCATATCGAGAAATGTAAAGTTGTGGGTCTTGATTGTGAATGGAAGCTTAATGATCAAAAAGGAGGCTTACATAACAAGGTAGTATTAAATATCTATGTTGCACGGATTCTTCAAATGGGTGCTGCTTCCTGTTCCTGATACGTCCCCGATCGGGTACTTGGAGCGTCTCCACACCCAAATCCTTTTTAAATCATGAAAAGATTTGGTCTTTCACACTTTCAACCCCGTCTCCGTATAAGTCCTTGTCCCCGTCTAAGTGCAAACTAATCTTTCTATTTTCCAATTTTTATGCTTTAGGTTAAATAAGCTAGGAAAAAAGCAAAACCTTCCAGTTCTTGGAATTACTGTTGTAATCTCTCATTCTTGGGGGAAATTTGAACCATTTTACCCATCAAGGGGCTGATGGATCGGATAGGGGTTCTTGGACTTGATGTGCGCACCCATTATGTGGGGGTGTCCATCCCCCTTTCTCTATCATTCAAGGGATCAAGTACGCTTTCACTTTTTTCTATAAGTGCTATGATGTTATTTTATTTTATGCTCACCAATTTATTTTAATGCTATAAAACTTTAGACCGAACTTCTCCCTCTCATGGGGAGGAATTAAAAATTATCGTATTCTTAATTTATTATATTTTGTCTAGTGTATAGACATAGTCGCAAAAAAAATAGTAGATTCTTTCATGGTTTTCTTATTTGTTAATAATGCAGATTGATAAGATCAAAGTTGTTGGCCTCGTAATTGGAGAACCTTGCGAGCACGTAAAATCGTCGGTATGTTGTATTTTGCTCCTCGCATTTTATTTGATTGTATATTCTAAAATAAATTTGATGAAGATCATTTTAATATACATTCAATATATACTGCCTCCGTCCTATAATTTTCTTCCTCTTTTCTTTTTCACGGTCTCAAATTCCCTACTTTACCATTAATATCTATATATATATATATATATATATATATATATATATATATATATATATATATATATAATTTTATATTATAAAAATATGATATTTTAAAACTTTATTTCAAAATGAACCTATTGATAATAAATTTATATCATAACTCCATATATTTTTTTCAATACTTTATAGTCAAAGTTAGAAACTGTTAACCAAGAGAAAGCAATACGGAAGATAATTCTTGGTCGGAGGGAATAACAATTATTATAAAACGAGTAAAATTCTACAAGCATGAGATCCTAAATAAAATATTGTCAATTATATGAGTTACAAATAAACAAATTACTTCTCAAAAAACAAAAATGTGTTATTTCATTTTCACCTTCTATGTAATACTTGTATATGTATATAGTTGATTTATATATTATGCACAAAAAAGTTCAAATAGAAAAAATATGACATTTTAGCTTCATGGTGTTTATGCTACCCACCAAATATATCTAAGCTCGAACTACCACACTAGGGTCTAGGGATGTAAACAAATCAAATATTTTAAATTCGATTCGCGATTCGTATTCGAATATGATGATTCGAATTCGCGTTATTCAAATACAAATTCAAATTCAAATATTATTTTTGATTCGAATATTAATCAAATACAAATACAAATAGGGATATATTCGATTCGGATGATATTCGAATATTCGAATATATGTATATATACACAGACCATGTTTTCAACATCAAAAGTCAAGCAAAGTAATATAGTATAAAGTGTATTTAAATACTAAGAATTCAATAAATTAACGTAACACGAAAATATAAAGCATATAATTTTTAATAGTTATATTTTATAAAATATAATTTGTGTAAGATGCAAATGTATTAATGTTTTTATATACAGAATATAGTATAGTATAAACAATATCGTAAGTTAAATTACAAATTGATGTTGGTTCATCATATAAATTACATAGTATGATTATTCAAATATTCGTTTATGATTCGATAACTATTCGAATATTAATCAAATACTTATTCAAATCTTATTTTGAATTCGTTTCATATTCGGATTCGGATTTGTATTCGAAAAAATTAAACAAATATAAATTCAAATATATCGATATTCGCTTCGATTCGATTCGTTTACACCCCTACTAGGGTCTATCGAAGATTGGCCCGAACGGTAACCATAAAGGAGGTAAATTGAGCTTTAATCCTAAGCTGATCAATAAAAAGACAACATAGCTTTTTTTTTAAAAGAAATGAACTAATGGTTACAAAATTCTTATTTACGGAGACCAAAAAGAGAATTTTAAGATCTCGTGAATTTTGCAAGATTAATTACAAGAGGATAAGGCTTATCATAAAAAGAAACTCAAGGCATGGTAACATTTAGTGTTATCCTTGAGGTGCATTAAAATTTTCCTTTTCTACTATCAAGTACATGAATCTAAATTTGTTTCTATATTTTAGATGTTCTTTCCATACGAATTGCTACATTCTCACACTTTTATTCTAACTAAGAGTTTTAAATAATAGCATGTATACCTTCAAATACTCTTTCCAAATGCACCCACCTTTTATTAATGAACTCATTCTCATAACACACATATTTTCACGTTCTACTCCGTGATATGACAATATCATATAGGGTTGATTTTTTTGTGTAATGTCAAAAGCGATGTTGTGTTGCAGAGCATTTAGTACATCTTTGCTTGTTTGCTTTACTATTATATGACAATTTAAATATTTTAATTGTAAATCAACAATGTACTAAATGGTCTACAACACATCTATCTTAAACTAAGAATCTATAGAAATTACATAAAAAATCAACTCTATATGATATTGTCATATCGTGGAGTAGAACATGGAGGTGTGTGTGTTATGAAAAATGAAGTCGATTGATAAAAAGTGCTAAAAAAATGTTTGGCGGGGAAACGGTGGGTGCGTTAGGACACAGTACTTAAAGATTACACGCTATGGAGTATTATTTAAAGTTAGTTAAAAAATTGTGAGAACAAAGCAATTTTAATAGAGAGAACATTTAAAAAATAAAAACAAATTCTAGACTCATGACTCATGTACTTGATAATAGAAAAGGAAAAATTTTAATGTACCTCTTGGATAAGAGTAGATACTACCATGTCTTGAGTTTCTTTTTGTGATAGCCTTATTCCCTTGTAATCAAGCTTGTGAAATTCACGTGATCTTGAAATTTTCTTTTTTGGCCTCCTTAAATGAGAAATTTTGCAACAATTAGTTGATTTCTGTAAAAGATTTAAGAAATGTTGTCTTCTGGGGACTTTCTAAAAAAGAAAATAGAAAAAAGTATTCGGGACGGAGGGTACATAACACAAATTAAATTTAAAATACTTACCTTTTTCGTTCCACTAATATCGATCATGGTGTACTTATCTAGTCAAACCTTGGGAGTTGGGACCCTGTCAAGCATGCATATGTATTGCCTTACTTGTCTAAAATGTTATATTTGAAACATCCAAAATGGAAAGTGTAAAGCCTTTTTCTTAGACCAATAATGAATATCAAGTAGAGACTAGATGGAATATAGAGAAAGTGTGTAAAGTAGCAAAAGAGTACCTTGTCATTGTGTGTGCTTTTCTAAGAAAACACTATGAATAAATTAGTATTGTATTGACACATCATCCGATGGAATATGGGCATGATACTACTCGAGATGTAGCTTAGTTGGTCAGTAAGTGGTGCAAAAGGGGGTAATGTGAGGGTTTGACTCTTAGCAATAGTGATATAGGATGACAATGCGTAGTATGAGGTCCTTGCATGTATCAGTGAGAGAACTTGCCCTCTATTGATCAATCTAAGATTAAAGCTCATTTTACCTCCGTTCATGCCAATTTTAAAGGGTCCCTAGGCTGGGTTCGAGCTTAGATATCTTTGGTCGGTAGTAAAAACACCATGAAGCTAATTTTTTTTTTGAACATTTTTTTGCATTCAATATAAATCAACTATAAACATATACAAAAAACTAAAAGCATATACTAGTATTACATAGATAGTGAAAACCAAATAGCACATTTTTTATCACTAATTTTTTTATTTGTAACTCATTTAATCGATAATATTTTAGTTATGTTCTCATTCTTTTAGAATTATACTCATTTTATAATAATTATTACATATAGAATGTATATTAAAATGATCTTTATAAAATTTATATTAAAAAATATACAATCTTATAAAATGCGAGGAGCAAAATACAACATGTAGAATTTGGGTGCCCACAAGGTTCTCCAATTACGATTCCAAAGAGTTTGGTCTTACTAATTAACAAAAAAGAAAACCATAAAAGAATCTACTAATTTTTTAATGATTGTGTCTATATGCTAGAGAAAAAATAATAAACATACCATATTTTTCACTCCCTTCCAATGAGAGGGAGAAGTTCGGCCTGAAGTCCTATAATATTAAGTATAATTTGTGAGCATAAAATTAAATAACATCGTAGCACATATTGTTAAAAGTTAGAAATCGTATGTGATCCCTTGAATGATGGAGAAAGGGGCGAGGATACGGTGCAAGTGAAAGACACCCCCACATATTGGGTGCCCACATCAAGGTCGAGCACCCTTGTCCAATACATTGCCCCTTTGCCGCCAATGTTTCACTTATGTTTAGTGTACAAATCTAAGAGGTTTGTGTACCATTAACCATTTTTTTCACTTCTTTTTTAAAGAAAGGAAACTCATTCTCTTAGATTTGCTCCCAACAGCAAGCTGCTATTAGAAAATAAATAGTTGATCATAAAACGAACTCAAAAGCCTCTACTTGCTTAAAAATGTGTGAGACGGGAAAATATTTACGTTGAAAGGAGTGATGCTTATGCTGCCCTTTTTGTTTTTTAACTAGTTTGGATTTTTTGAATAAAATTCTGTTTTCACATATGTGATAGGTTTCGATAATGCAAATTGCTTCTGAAAGGAAGGCTTACATACTTGATCTTATAAAGCTACACAATGATGTCCCCGATATTTTAGATGAATGCCTAATGCGCATACTTCATTTTCCAGGAATACTAAAACTTGGTAAGAGATATTTTGCTTATTAACAATATTTTTTCTTCCATATTTGAGTCTTCCATCTTTGAATTGCGGTGTACTGCCCAAAATTTGAAGAAGTATAATCCCAAATTTTTGTAAGGATGTTTTTGTTTAGTGGTTATAAGTAAAATAAAGAAGCATTGTGTACTATAATTGGCAATTCAATACCACATTTTCTTTATGCCAATAGCGCCCATAGCTTATGGAGCTACAACAGCATGCGTAGCATAATCCCAACTCCTTTAAAGTCCGAGAGGGTCAAGATGTATGACAATGGATCTAAAAGAGTCATTCTTGACAATGTTCTAGCTTTGAGTACATAACGGATCAAATCCAAATGGCACACTCTTCCCAGACGTCTTATTGTCTACACTTTCAATGAAGTTTTGGACAGTAAATGCATCAATGCATCAAGGGTCTAACAGGAACAACTTCTATTTCCTACAGGGATAAGGTTGCATACATCTTGATCCCCCATAATCCAATGGAGTTGGGGATAAACTGGGTTTGTTGTTTTTGTTTTATTTGTCTATTCGTCGAATGCCTTCTCTAGGTCTGTGCTGCTAAATGATTGTAGTCATCCTAGCCTATGAATTTTATAGGTTATAACTTCCACTGTGACATGTGTGAACTTGCTCGGTCTTATGAAAGACTGCATTGCTTCAAGCGCTACGACATGGTTCTTGATATTCAGAAAGTTTTTAATGAACCGAGGGGTGGTCTTTCTGGTCTAACAAAGGTAACTCCATAAATCAAACTCATTTTGTTTGTGTCGAAATATCTGTTCTCAATATTTTTGCTTGTCTCACACACATGCAATGGTTTTCGTTCTGTCTGTTAGATGTGAAATAAAAATATATGCTTCTTCTATGTGGTATTGACACAGAAAATATTGGGATCGGCTTTGAACAAAACAAGACGTAACAGCAACTGGGAGCAGCGACCTTTAACTCAAAATCAGGTATGTCAGCTTTACACAACCCGGTTAACTTGAATAAAACAACACTTGCTCTTTAGGTTTCTGTGTGTTTAAAAATGTTGAAGGGTTCAAGATTGAGTTAAAATTGTCATATTCTGTCCTATTACCTACCTACTTTGTTATGATCTTATCACTAAAGAGATCAAGGTTGTCTGCAGCTGGAATATGCTGCACTGGATGCGGTTGTCCTCATCCATATATTTCGGCATGTTCGTTGCCATACACAACCTGTTGGGGATGTCTCCGACGGGCACAACAAAATTGAGTGGAAATCACACATTGTATGTATACATATATCATCTTCTCGCCCTTTATTTGCATTCGTTTTTGTTCAGCCACATCTATTTCATGCAATTGGCTCTGCTGAATGAAACCATATATGCAGATATCACGCATGGACAACCCGAGGAAGGGCAAGAAGAAGAAAAGCAAGAAGACGAAGAAACGATGCCCTCGAAGATCCGATTAGTGCGATTGCCCAGATGCTGATGACCAAGTTGAGAAATGACACATTCCTCATGTGCATTTCTGTTGTAATAATAATGTTTATCAGCCCTTTGTTTTTATTTATGAAGTTGCCTGCTGATTCTGGATTTGCTTTTATATACACTTTTTTAGGTACGTATATTGCTTCCAACCGAATATATAGTACTCCGTACTACATAGATAATAATAATAGTAACTCTGTAAATAAGTAGCAGTCATAAATTAAATTTGGCTATAAAAACTTTCAATTGATTGGCATATTTTACTACATTCAATACCCATTTCTGCTTATTTGAATTTGCTGGAGCTATGCCCTTGATAGGGAGAACAATATTGCACGTGTAAGTCTAAAAGGGTATTGTTGCTACAAGAATGCTCTTTTAAGTTGTAAACTTGTTGGGATATTTAATCAGTAATATATTATTATTATTATTATTATTATTATTATTATTATTATTATTATTATTATTACGGCGGGGTTGGGGTGGGGGTAGGGTGGGGGGTTTACGGGGTGGTTTAGGGGGGTAGGAAACGTCAATTTTACGAACGGAGTACCGGAGGTGCCCCAAAAACGTCAATTATTATTATGATAATAATAATAATAATAATAATAATAATAATAATAATAATAATAATAATAATAATAATAATAATATAATTTTAGTATTGTTGTTGTTGTTGTCCAACATTCCCTCAATCTGAACATTGTGAGACGAGAGGAAGCTTAGATACAAGATCCCTAAACCACAGAGAAGACAATACTTTCTTGGGTAAGTCTATAAGAAGTAGAGAGACATGTCTTCGCTGCATGACGATCAAGTTTGAGAGTGCGTTGCTGAGATTTTTTTCCCACAGAGAGTGTTGATTATTGGATCTAGGGCGAGGAGTTTCTTTTTTTCCTTGTGGGCCATTCTCTGCTTTTTTATCACTTTTAATTTTATACTCTCAAACTCTAAAAGAAACACAGAGAAATATAATTTTCCAATTATCTAATCACACGTACGAACTTGGTGAAGACAAAAATTGTAAGGTTTGGGTTGTGGAAGACTTATAAATGATAGGAAGAAGGGAGGAAGAAGTAGAGGTGAGGACAAATGCCGACGGACGAGTAATGACGGCGCCTGCCGGCTAGGAGCTAAGATAGAGACTTTAGGTCACCAAAAGCGGTGGCTCTAATACCATGTTGAATAATGGAGCAATAGATTTTCTTAATAATAATAAAGGATATAAGAGAGTATATACATGAAGCCTTCCTTGTTATTCTGTGTGCCCATGCTTTAGATGGGGTGAATAAGGCGTTTAATAACTTTTTCAGAGTTTAATAAAATAGATGTTGGCAAATCTGGAAGTAATGTAAAAACGTAGAAAACTAAAAGCGTAAAATAAATGACATGCCAATTTATACTGGTTCATGAAATCTTTACTCTAGTACCTAAAGACTCCTTCTTGGTGATTTCGGAATTTATTATATCTTGGTCTCTTAAACTTCGTCAAAGCACCACACTAAGGGGCTGTTTGGCAACTTATGAATGGGTAAGTGCTGAATCAGTAAGAGGTCTGAATCATTAAGTGCTGAACCAGTAAGAGGTCTGAACCATTAAGAGCTAGTCTATTGCTTAACTATTCAGAGGCAAATGTCTGATCAATTCAGATAAGAGATATTTACCATTCAGACTCTGTATAATACTTAACCATTCAGAGGCAAATCTCTTAACCATTCAGACTTCTGAACCATTAAGAGGCTGAAACAAACAGTCTGAACCATTAAGTGCTGAACCATTCAGACATCTGAACCATTAAGAGATTTCACAATGATTATCTTGAACCGATTACAACAAAGATTTCACAATGATTATCTCGAACCGATTACGACAAAGATTTGAAGGCTATCTTCAACCTTTTACCCCAAAGATCTGAAGGTTATCCTTGAACCTTTTACCATACCTAAGGATTTCACGACTATCCTTAACTGTCCATACAAAGATTTATACGACTATGCTCGACCATTAAAATGAGTGGAAGATGTGTCTAAAAATAATGAAAAATCATAAACACGTTTTGGCCTATGACAGAGAAAAAGATCAATCTTTGGCTGGTGAGGAAAAAAGATTATACTCTCTAAAATAATACAAGATCAATCCTATTAATATGAGAGTATAAATGTATAATCACAAGTGCAATGTGTGTGTATAAAATCAAGAGAAAAGCAAGACTTTAAGAAACAAAAATATGAAAATTGAAGAACAAAATGATGGACACACTTTGAATATAAAGATGGGAGATTAGAGCTTAATTCTTGTAAAAATAAGGAATATAGCCATATTTATTATAAAAAATGATAAGTGTCTGCTTATGACCATTGCGGATTAATTAAGAGTAGTAATGGTTGATTAAATTTGATTAAATTCAAAAGCGGGATTTTGAAAGTCTTCCAACTGCAACAGGGTACCAGCCTAAGAGTACGTGGGTACCGGAGTAACAATAGGTTGGTACCGTCTACACGATAGTGAGTACTGTCTCAGACAAAAATTTTATGGCGGTCTGAGGGACCATTTAGGCAGTACTGAGGTATCGGATAAGGTAGTGCTTCACTGCGCTGCTTTTCCTTTTTGGGCTAAATCCTTTTTTGTTGAGATTAAAAAAATTTGGATGTTTGAAAATGATTATAAGAATGTTTTAAACAAATTTTGTGAGTGCATTTGATCTTGTGAGTATAAGCATATAAAATCATATTCTTATATTTAATTTTACCTATATTTTATGTTAGTTTGGTGTTTCAACATCATTCATGAGAACCTTAAATAATAGGTTCTTGTTGTTCCTGAAATACTTAAACAAAAGTTAACTAAAATATTATTTGTTAACATTAAAATACGATATTTACCAAATCAAAGCTAACATTCCTAACACAAATAGGAATCCAGTCAATATTAGAAGTTGACTAATAAAGAAACACTATCATGCATTCTTATTATTAGCATTGTTATTATTATTATTAGTATTATTATTGCCAAAAAATCATTACAATGATGGCAATAATGATAATAATAATAATAATAATAATAATCATTATCATTATCATCATCATCATAATATTAATGCTAATAATAATACAATAATAATAAAAATAAATATTTATGTGCTGTAAAATGGTCAAGAAGTAAGATTATAAGAAAACCATCCACCAAAGCCTCATTCATTGATCTATAAATAGGTAAACTTAATAACTATGTAAAAAAAAATAGTTTTTGGTTTCTCTCTAGGTTTACCGCATTCCTTTTCCTCTCCAAAAAGGAGAGAAAAGGGAAAGAGCCTTAAAGACAAAGGGATCAGAATAATATTCTTGTGGATCCATCTTCGCAAATGAACGGTGTCACCATGTCATATGGTACTAAAGACATGTATGTGGTTCGATCGAATCTCAACTACGCGCCGTCGCTATGGAACAATGCCGGCCAGAAGAGGAAGGCCGCCTCAGAGAAGGAAAAATCTATGGCCTGGTATTCGAAACGAGAGATGAAAAGAAAGAAGAGAATTGCAAAATATAAAATATATTCCATGGAAGGCAAAATGAAGAATTCTTTCAAGAAAGGGTATCGTTGGCTAAAACATGCATGCATGAGATTTGTCCATGGCTTTTGAAAAATTATATTGATGAGACATATAATAAGAAGAATTAATGTGGATTATAGTAATATGCATGCCTAGTTTCTTATCACCAAATAACTTTATTTGTCTTTTTGGTTTCTGCATTATTATGCCAATTTATTGTCATTTTAATGATGTCAATCTCAAGATTGCTTAGATTAGGTTATTGATTCTGTTTTTATATTAATTAACTCATTCTCTTTTTTAATCTCCAATAATTAGTTCTCTATTCATTTAAATATAATATATGGAGAATATATAGATGTTCCATATAATTTCAAGTAGGACATATTCAGATTCAAGGTGAGAGAGGGTGGGAAGAGTCTCAAAATCTCGATTGTGAGTGATCCCTCATAATAAATTTCAAGAAATGATATTCACTTCGTCCTAGAGTGTTTTATTGGATGTTTATTTTGGAGGAATGGTAATGCAGCGAAGCAGCGTTGTAAAGATGATATATGAACGTGAAGAACTAACTTTAATTGATTAAACGAATTACTTGAGAATACACTTTTAGATTAAAGTTATTTCGAGCTATACCTAATTAAAATACTTCAATCAGATAATACGTTACTTCAAGAACGAATACCAAAAACTATCTCTCAAACATGCTCAACTTTCTTTATTTATAAAGAACAAAATATTGATCAAACACGTACATATCTTGGCAAAGAGATACAATTTATGGCAATAGTGTGCGATAGTTTTCCACTTCAAATTCGAATTGAATTACTTCCTCTGTCCTAAAATGTTCTTCCCGTTTCTGTTTATGAAGTTTGACCGACTTTATTTTCAATTCAATTTATTTGATTATAGGTGTAATATTAAAAAATAAAATTTACATATTTAAACTATATTAAAAGTTCTACAAAACAAGAGGTAACAAGACTATATTATTTTATCAAATAACTAACAAAAGTAGGTAAAGAAAGTGATTAAAATTTGACCGTGTAAATAGTAACTAGAAAGAATGTTTTAGAACGAAGGGAGTATCTTTTAATAATAGATGCCCCTTTCACAGAGGTCCATGCAGTTATAGGCAAAGAAAGTGATTAAGCTAAAACGCTTAATGTCTGAAATTGGCCTATAACCGCATGGACCTCATGGAATATATTTTATATTTTGCAATTCTCTTCTTTCTTTTCATCTCTCGTTTTGAATACCAAGCCATAGATTTTTCCTTCTCTGAGGCGGCCTTCCTCTTCTGGTCTATTCAAATTCCTTTCTCATCTAAGTAAATCTAATTACAAAAAAAACTGATAATACTAAAATCACCAACATGTTTGTCTAATTTTAACATTTGTCGAGTTAGCCAGGATCAACTTTTGATCTATAGTTATAAAAAATACACTCTCCTAGCTTCGTATTAAAAATAATACCTTATGGCACACCGCGACTAATACCCTCTAATCCCTACCTTAGACAGTCTCAAAATCAGGAGGGTGGAGATGCTGTCTCACTACCCCCACTGCAATGTTGCCACCAAAACAATCTACCACCTCTTCATCCGATCTTGTGTCATTTTGCCCCGACATTATGGTCCTCTTTGCCTTTCACATGATCTGGTTCAACCCAATTACAATTCCATTCCCGGAATGGCTCCCACATATCTTGTCTCTCTTCAAAGTGTAAGACACCCCCCTTATCTTCATCATTATGGAGACCATTTGGAAATCCCAAAATGATGTAGTTTGGCGCCACATGTTATCTCCAAGCAACCCAGTTTGGCACACAACATGGCACTCATTTTCATACTGGCACAAAGCGAATGTCACACCTAACCATTCTTCCCTCGAGCCCCGCACGTGGATTCCGCCACCAAACATTTTTCTAAAGATCAAAATTGATGCATTCCTTGGTCTCTATAAGAATTTCACCGAAATCGTCTACTTGTCATAGACCGCACTAGATCATTCCTTGCAGTAAGAAACCTCACCCTTCCATATCCCGAAGGTAGCTAAAGCCCTAATGATCATGGAAGTCTTTAATTGGTTGAAGGACCACCCTTGGCGTAGCATCATCATCGAGTCTGACTCCAATGATATCGTTGAAGCTCTCTAACAAACTCAAGTGGGTCTTGGTATGACTCCCCCCACACCGCCTTTTGTACTCCCTCAACTTTAAATTTGGACGTGGGAGTAGAAAGAAAAATTTACTCCATAGATTGGTCAAAGAATAGATGATAGCCTATGAAATTTATACACATGGTCCGCCGCCTATGCCCTATGGTCACACGACACAAGCGGACGTTGACCCCGTCGTATCTTCTTCGCTGCCACACCACTCCTCTCTCTCTCTCAAGATTTGAATTTCGAAATCTCTCCCAAAAGATATCTCTCTAATCCTCCGCATCTGCCTACATTGACGATTCATACTTCAAAACCCTAACCACTCCTTCAGATCTTAGCTTCTCTTCCCTCTTTACTGCTGTCGACAATGGAGGAGACGAAAGATTCCAATCGTTGAGGATCAGGCCTCTCTGGTAATTAAATTTCCGATTCATTGCGACGCCATTTAAAGACTGTTATTGTGTTTCCCTGTTTTTGCGATTTGGTCTTTTCTGTCGATACGAAGTCTGGGTATCGTGTTTCCGCTTGTATAAGAGTTGTTCTTGACTCAAAGTTACGAGCTTTGCATTGTGTGAACCCATTTTTTAACCCATTTGTGTCTGCAGCACATTCTTCTGGTGATAATTCTATTGGGGTGTTCTTTTAACTCAATTTTTCCTTTTTGGGATTTGGTTAATTTAAGGAAAATAATTTCATTATTTCCCTCTGGGATTTGAAGTACTCGGCTTTTTCATCTTCTTTCCAATATTTTCTTCGCAGCTTCAGGTTATGCTCCTCCTGGAATGGATTTTTACTGGGATTTTAGATTTTCAGAAGAAGAAAAAGGAAGCATTTTTTATTGATATAGTGATGCTGTCTCTGATCTTCTTGTAACTGGATGTTAATGCTGTTTGGGTGATACAATTGAGTAGGCTTGTGTTTACTTTCACCGTGTGGGTGTGTTTGAGGAACTGAATGAACAAATGGAGGTTGAAAAGCGAAGTTCGAAAGCAGGCTTTCTGCATTTATTTGATTGGAATATTAAATCCCGAAAGAAGCTTTTCTCTAGCAAGTCTGAAGCACCTGGCAAGTCCTTTCCTTCATCTTGCAATATTTAATAGTCTAATTTGCACACTCCATTTCGTGTTTGATGCATAGATCCAAAAATGATGTTCTTCCTGTGGTGTTTTGGCTACAGAAAGTTCCAAGCAAGTAAAAGATAATTTCAACCAGCAAGCTCACTCCAAATTTCAGAAGGTACATAACTTATTGGACATATATGGTTTGTTCATCTTGGTTGTTCTTTATGAGTTTATCAATATTGTTTGTGTGTTTGAAGGTGAATGATTATAGATTTGACTTAGATGCCAAACAAAACTATGATTGTCACTCTACTTCGTCAGTCAGCGGTGATGAAGCTTATGGGCAGCGACCGCCTGGGGTTGTGGCGCGCCTTATGGGACTGGATTCCATGCCAACATCACAAGGTTCTGAATACTATCAAGCCGCACCATCCCCATATTCCCACTCTTATAGAGATTCTCATTACCCCAGAGCTCCTGACGGCTTCAAAAAAGAACACCGCATTGTTGTTTATGAAGACATTCGGAATAAATTAGATGGATTTACTATGAATCCAGTTGAAATGAGGCTATTGAAGTTGCAAAACCTCCCAATAGAGAGGTTTCGAAGTGAAACATTGCCTCCAAAATCAGCAAAGCCCATTTCTGTTACCCAACATAGGATGTTATCTCCTATCAAGAGTCGTGGGTTTATCCCCCCTAAGAATGCAGAGTACATAATTGAGGCTTCTTCCAGAATAATCCATCAAAGTCCTAGATCAACAATAAAAAACAAGATGCAAAAATGTGGCTCATCCTCAGTTCCTTTGAGAATCCGAGACCTAAGAGAAAAAATGGATGCTAGTCAGAAACCATTGAGGGTAGGTGAAGTTTCTCAAAGAATTAGATACCACAATTCTGTTAGAGATGTGAGGAGACAACCTACTGAAAGGGATGAAGATCTACAAGAAGGGACACCTCCAGTCTGGGTTTCTGAGGCATCAAAACGAGGTGTTTCTCGCGGCAAGGGTAAGGAGAGATCAGTTTCACTTGCAGTTCAGGCAAAGAACAATATTCAGAAGAGGGAAGAATTGGCTCCAATTGCTAATAATAGGACTACTGTTATTCCAAAGGAATGCAATGAGGGAAAGTCTGGTAGGAAGAGATCAAATGCAGAAAGGAGTGTGGAAAAACGTAAAGTCAGCAAGCCTTCCAATGTGCTGAGGCAGAATAATCAGAAGCAGAATAGTTCATCGAATAAAGATGAGGAAAGCCCAAAACCTTCTATCTCTTACCCAAAAGATAGGAAATTTTCTTCCTCGAATGACTCGTCCAGGCCCACCAAGACTGTAAAAAATATTGTTGTAAATAACAGAAATAGTTCTGGAGCTGCAAGATTTATGGCAACTGATATGGGAAAGGAACTTTCATCCTCTAGAAGGAAGATGCATTCCAGGAAGGAAGTGCCTGTCAATGAGGATATTCGTTCTTATGGCACTGTTTCCAACAGCATACTCAATAGCAAAGATGAAAAGTCTGTGAAATGCAATGTCACAATTGAAGGATGTACTGAATGGGATGGAGTTGAGAAGAGAAATGGTACTGATGTCATTTCGTTTACATTCACATCTCCCTTTAAGAAACTTGTGTCAGAATCAACATCATTAACCCAAATCACGGAAAATAAATTTTTCTCTCTCATTTCTGATTCTTGCAACGTTGAGACATTGCCAAAATCATCCATATCACGGCCTCTAGGTTTGAACATTTTTGGTGGGGATGCTTTGGGCATTCTATTAGATGAAAAGCTCAAGGAGTTGACTTCTATAGTTGAGTCGTCTGGTCAAGACCTGAACGAAATGGGATCTATTTCTAGTTCTGCGAACACCTCAGCCAGTTCTGATCTTCAAAACATCATTCCTGCAGAACAAAGCAGGTTTAAATTCAACCCAACAAAAGAGAAAACAGATGTCCAATGTGACTTTGTATCTCCTCTTGTTGCACTTCAACCAAATACAGAGAAGTGGCAGGTACTATTAGAAGTTCATCCAAATATATGATATTATCCATATCGATCATTGTTTGTCATGGTTCATCAAAATATACCCTGTAGTAGCTATATTATTAATTACTAGAAAAGCTAGCAAGCAGTTATTTGATTGTCTTAAAAACTGTTACAAATGGAAGAATCACTACACACATTTATTGGTTCTGTTGTCTTAGTATTTTTCTCAAATGAGTTGATGGATTCGTGTTTTTTGTGCATTCTTGTCCAAAGCCATCTGCTGACCTTCACTCTCGCCCCCACCCAATGTGACTACCGTGTATGTTTAACTAATTGCATGATAAATTCTTTCTCTTCAGTAATTATTTTTTTTTTTTTTTGAGTACTTTGCTGCAACATGGTTTCTGTATATGTTGGTTCTCCATCGCTATGATTAAAACCCACTGCATCGTACTTTTATGTATTCTCACAACTCATAATGAAGTCTTGATTTTTTTTCATTCTTGTACAGCTATCAAAAGATATAGAGGAGGATCTCAATGGAATCTATATTGGACACGACAGAGAATTTAATTCTCAGTATCCTAGCCCAACCTCAAGTCTAGAGTCTTCTTTCTCAGTAGACAGCAACAGTTTGTCAGACAATATTGAAAGCTTTAATGGAAATGGTAAGTTGCCCATCTCTTTTCTGCATGTGATTCATTACTGGCTTTATATATCTGTTCCTTCCACTGGATTACAACAAAATTAGGGAACATCATTTTGGTCCTTTCTCCTTGGACCTTGTCCAAACAAAAATGTTTACAAGTTTTGCAGGTAGAAATCTTTAATATGGAGTATTTTATTTGCAAGAAATATGAACTTGTGTCTATATGCCTAATGTTTGTCTGGTGGAAAATTTCCATTGGAAAAAAAACAAAAAAAAAAGAAAGGACAAGTCCAAGACCATTGTTTATAATTGTGAGAGGCAAGTTCGTCTTCCAGTTTGTATTTTTTTACGCTTGCAAAAAACAGAGAGGTCGCTTTTGTTAGCCCATTGATGCATTGCTTAACTCATTCCCCCAAAACTTCATAGAAAGTAAGAAGAGAGGGAAGTTTAATGTGCCTTTTTTATTTAGTTTATTATTTACCAAAAGATGAAACATTGTCATAAACAACTCTCTTAACCTGACTGTCAATGGATGTTTGAATGTTACCCATAAAAAAATTTCATAAGGCCCTGTTTCATTGAAAAATATTATCCAAAAAGAGTATTTTCTTGATTTTGTGCATGTAGAGGCAGGCAGAAAACATTTTCCTGAAAGATGATTTTTTATTCTGTGTTCTTGTGAAAGAAAGACTTCGTCTTTGTTTCTTCATTTGCAGTTAACAAGGAGTATTATGCAACATACTCTGTACAAAACAGCTTAACTTACAGGAAAATATTTTCTACATTTTTTGCAATCATATGGAGCCTAAGTTAGGTTTCATTTCATGACCTATGCTCTGATCATTTAAAAAATTTATTTTAGCACCCTTTGTGGCTTGGCTTTCGTATGTGTTATTGTGTGAAGATTAAAATATGCTTTGTTTGGATATGAGTATTTCATTTTTGTGACAGACATGTTCTTGTTTTTGGTTCTTTAACTTTGAAATTATCCACATGATTTTACTCTTCTTAATTTGGACGTTGTTCTTCTTTGTCCCAAAGATTGTTGCACATAGGGAATTGAAGTGTTAAAAATCTTTACTAAATACTACTCCGTCCGTCCCAAAAAGAATGTGACGGTTTGACTTTTTGGGAAATTAGGGGAGAGATATTTTAGTATTGACTTTCCAAAAATACCCTTGATGTGATGTGTAAAAGTAGGATGTGATGGGTAGATTATTAGAAAAAAGGTATGATGTGATAGGTAGGGTATGAAAAAGTAAAGGGTAAAAGTAGTTTTTTAATAGAAATGTAACAGACTTTACGGGACGCAGTTTTTTCTAAACGTAACAAACTTTTTGGGACGGAGGGAGTATTTTTTTTAAGTATGAACCACTATCTTAAAGTCTGAAATTACACTCTGTTTTTCTGTGTTTCCCAAAGAATGAATGCGATTTCCAAATACATGGTTTAGGATTCTTATATTAAAATAAAAACTACCATTTACATTCTTCAAGTTCAAGAAATTGGTGCGTTTTTTCGTTTGATGATCATTCAACCAATTACTACATCATGAATTGAAGCTTACTTTTGTCCTACACCCATTGATGTGGGTTAGTCCACCCCGCTGGTTTAGATTACGTTCGGTTATTGAAGATGAATAATGTGGTTTCAGGAACCAAGAATCATTTTGCTGGCTCACACGAAGTGAGGGGTAGGAACTCTTCAACAACACTCACCGTAGAAGAAGAAGAAGCAGAATTATTAGACTCTGCCTCTTCAGTGTCCATATGTAGCAGAAACAGGCAGCCAAGAATTGCATTCATTTGCGCTGACATCAAAGGTTCAACCTACTGGGAACTGGAATACATCCGTGACATCATCAGAAATGCAGATCTGACGACAAAGATTGAATCTTTTTCAACCAAAGCCATACCCGCGGATCTTTTCGACGCGTTAGAGTCGCAGCAGAAATACAGATTCAACAAAAGCGCGCGAGAGTCAAAGCCCAAGCGAAGGGTACTGTTTGACTGCGTGGTGGAGTGTCTGGAGCTCAAGAACAAGGAGTCGTTTGGCGGGAGTTTCCAGAACTGGGCGAGATGGAACATGCTGGTGGAGAGGAAGGAGTGGCTTGCAGAGGAGGTGTACAGAGAGGTGTCGTGCTGGACAGAAATGGAGGATTTGATGGTGGACGAGGTTGTGGAGAGGGACATGAGCACGCGACATGGGAAGTGGACCGAGTTTGGGAGGGAGGAACTGGAAGAAGGTATTGAGGTTGAGGAGGGCATTCTAACATCTTTGGTTGAAGAATTGATGTTTGATATTTGGCTTTCTTGATGATGCATTTAGGTCCTTTCTTGATTGATGGAAATGACATAATTTTTATAAATAAGCTTTTGGTTAACAAGTCTTTTTTTGTTCTTCTGTATAACTGAGCCTCCTTTTTCAGAAGGGAAGTTCATAGCATTAGGGGGGGATGGATCATCATGAATTTGTTTATAAAGTTTTCATTTTTAACCTTCAGATTGTATCTGGTTATTAATTGTGATTTGTGATTAAAGAAGATCAATTTAGTGGATAAAATCTCGTGTTCTGATGCGGGGCTTTTATTATTGTTTGCTCCCTTCGCCCAAAACAATCTTTTTCTTCTTTTTTTATTTATTCCCAAACAATTATGTATTCTTAGGAAATTTTAGGATGACGATTTACCCAGTATGAGTAACTTTTAATTCTATGGAGTGTAACAAACCAATAATCTAATCGAAAAATTATTGGATGAAATGTTGTAAGAATAACCCTTGGATTTAATTTCCACATTTTCATTTTTTGAGATGTCTTAAAAAATGTACATATTTCTTTACTTTCTAAAAAAGAGTAAGAATACATAGATCATGTCTTTATTTTATTATTATTATTATTATTATTATTATTATTATTATTATTATTATTATTAATACTCCGTATTATTTATTGACATTCTTTAGTAAATAAAAATACAAAGATACAAAGCAAAAAAAGAACAAAAAGATACTGTCTTTATTAACATAAATGATATCTGTATTTCTTACTCCTTCCGTCCGGAAATATTCTTCCCATTTTCCTTTTTGGTCCGTCCGGAAATAATCTTCCCATTTCCTTTTTTAGTATGCTTTTTAAGGCTAAATATCAATAATACCCTTCTATTTTATCTCAAATCTACTTTTTTAATATTTTTTTAATAATAAAAGGAGATTTAAAAGTTTATAGTATGTGCATTTTTGAAAATTTTGCATTTTTTTACTATTCCTTAATAAGCGTGCCAAGTCAACACGGGAAGAACATTTCCGGACGGAGGGAGTATATCCCTAAGCTAAACTCATGTCATTATAGGAGACAAATGATCAAAGTGAGGAGCGGCTTTAAAGATACACAGTGCACTGATGCTGGTACTCTCAAGAAGGAGAAATTACGCCAGAGGGAAGGATTTTAGCTTCAAATTCCCAATTGGGAAGAACGGGATATCAAATCCCGATTTTCACTTCTCAATTTTTTTTTTTTAAGTTTTCGGGATTACAAATCCCGATTTTTAAAAGTAAATAATTATGGAATTTTTTCGGGTTTACAAATCCCGTTTTTTAAAAGTAAATAATTATGGAATTTGCATGGGCAATTAAAAAACCGTAAGTGAAGTACATATATATTTTTTTGTTTGCATTTTTAGTGTTTTAGAATCCTGATTATTTTAAATAATACAAATAATTACTAATTTTGCATTGGAGGTGTAGTCTATGTTATGGTCATCTTTTTCGTGGGAATAATCGGGATGTCATGTGTGGAAGTCATCAAATTGTTTTAACTTCCACTTTCCATTCTTTAGCTTTTGAGCCTGAGCACGCCAAAAACATGGCGGATTTTTATTCTTGTACCAACATCGTACCGCCCAATAACACGCCTTTTTGAATTCGGAAGTCCAAAACTTATTTTGTGCGATACAATGCTTTGTAATAGCATCATGGAGGCATTCAAAGTTATCAAATACCATACCAATCTCCAAGGGTACATCTGAAGTGTAATAACGTTCAGCCCGAGCCGCTATTGCCTCCATTTGGGAAATCCATCCCTCTTCTGTTTCGTCAACATCAGAATCACTGTACTCACTTTCATCATCAGTGTTGGGGTTACGTATCAAACGTCGACCAAAAAAAGCAAACCAATCTCGATATCCTGCTGCCAAATCATCTCCAACATTGAGTGGGGAGTTTCGAGGAACCATCTCGTCTAAGATTACATGATTTAGACCATCGTCTCTCCATACACGAACATAATCAGTAAATGCATCAAGGGAACCAGTGCTGGAGGGTCGATGATGATCCGCCTTATACGGAAATGGGAGTTCAGGTATAGTTTGCAATTTCCCAAACTGCCGTGCGAATCTCTTTGGCATGATGGGCTCCACATGTAAACGGTAAATGACTACACCCTCGTATGACCAAAGGGCCTGCCCCACCCTACAGTAAGCAGGAAGATTTTGAATGACATACGGTTCCCAAATTACCTACATTGTAAACACACATTATAATGATGCAAAGATTACACTAAAAAATCTAATACTCAATTAGTGTAAAATATAACATACATGATGATGCAATAAACCATCAAATTGGTCTCGGAAATAACGAACACTCTGTCGGGCTGTGCTAGAGTAAACTTTTGTAGATCTGAACCTACATAGAAACCATTAAAGTAAAATTACCATTGTGAAATGCATTAGAACGTAAACTAAATTATAGTAGATATTAATACCTAGCACCATGAGGTTCGTCAATCGCAGGAGGTCCGTGGCGATAATTAACCTGAATCTTCACCTCAGGTCGGATAGGCAACAATCGTGACCAAGCCCATAACTGAAGTAGAAGTAAGCACCCTCCTGGTCGAGTTCGATCATTCTTCTTTAGTGCTGTTCGGCATAAACTATTGTAAAGCCGTGCCAAAACAGCTGATCCCCAACTATATTTAGAAGTCCGATCAAAATCGTCTAGGAACAATACAAAGTCGGTGGGTGCAAACCTTCCGGATGTGTCTGGAAAGAGAAGACCACCTAAATACCCATATATAACTTGAGCAGTGTACTGATGGACATGAAAATCATTCCACTGGGCATTTGGTTGCAACCTGCAGTTTAACAAAGGAATCTTAAACTGGTCTGGACGTCCAAAATGTGCCTCATTTGGCTCCCAACCTAGAATGGTACGAAAAGCTGCATCTCGTTCTTCGGGAGTCATGGGTGGCGCACCCAGAATAGGAAAACCATCAATTGGCAACCCCATAAGACACTCTACATCTTGTAAAGTTATACCCATTTCTCCAAATGGGAAATGAAATGCATGTACCTCAGGCCTCCAACGTTCCATCAATGCAGTGATGAGGCCATGATCTAATTTAATGGGATGAACTCGGTGGACCCCATAAAATCCAGCTCTACGTAGATTCTCAATAACCCTTGGGTCTGTAAAATTTGTAGGGATATGACCATCATACCGACACGGTTCTACTTTTGCATCAATATATGTCGGGTCATTCCAAACACGGAGAGAACGATGAGCCGCTTGTAAATTTAATATTTCTAAACTTTTTGGTCCAGCGAGATCTCTTTGCACTTCATCCATCACACTAATACATATAAAATAAGTTATTTGTTACATACAACTTCTGTCACTTTTTTCTACTTTATCATATTCTCACTTATTTTCACTTTTTGAAATCATTTAATTTATAAATTGGTATATTAATAAGAAATAAAAATTTCTAATTAAAAAACTACGTCAAAAGTTCTAAAAGACAAGAGGTGACAATAATCTTTTATTATATCAAATACTTAATGAATTGCATAATTAAACTTAAGTTATCGAAAAAAAATTGTAATAGAAAAGGGAATGGAGGGACTTTTAAATAATTAAATAGCTAATGAAACAAAAAAAGATAAGTAAAACACTACATACCTTCCAAAAGAAGATCTTCTTTTACTCTTTTGGATTCTTAAATCTTGTAATCTAAAATATATTTTTTTTGGCTATATTATCATATAATATGATAGTTGTAGAAGAAGAAGATGAAAAAAAAACTTCTAACTTTGCTATTTAAGGATGGATTCATACGGATAGATATATGGAGTAAGTATTATAATGCATTAAAAAAGCATTCTCACATGCCTAAAGTTGGAATCTTACCTGCAAAAGTGAAAAACTTTTTCAGAAAAATTGGGATGTTGAATCCCGTTTTTTGTAGGCCCTATTTAAAAAAAAAATTCGGGATATTGAATCCCAATCTTCCCTCTCATGAATATAATCCTACATTCAGGAATTTATTCCCAAACTTTTTCCTCCTGCGGGAAACTACCCAAGAAGTCAAGAAAGCATATGATTGGATCTAAGGAGTGAATCTAAGGTGTATTGGGCTGACTGGGTGTGGAATAAGTTTACCCCTCCCTAAGTCCAATTTATCTTTTGGTTGGTGGTACATGATAGACTCCTTACAAAAGAAAGGATGAGGAAATAGTTTGAGATTCATACTAAGTGTAGCTTGTGTGGGGGTTTTCAAGAGGATAGTGTTGACTTGTTCATCCCACATCCGCTATGCAGCCTTATATTGTGCTGCTATTTAATAGCTTGGGTACCTCAACCTCTTGAGTTAACTTTTGGGGTTGAATTGGGCTCAAGTCCATTATTTCAACATGGTATCAGAGCTAAGGCATTGATGTTGAGACCGCGCCCGCAGTAATCTGCGCCTCGTGTGAGGGGGGCGTGTTGACTTGTTCATCCCACATCGGCTATGCAGCCTTATATTGTGCTGTTATTTAATAGCTTGGGTACCTCAACCTCTTGAGTTAACTTTTGGTGTTGAATTGGGCCCAAGTCTATTATTTCAACAGATAGTAAGCATTTGTTTACTATCAGAAGAATGGAGTTTGGAGTTTGGAGAGTCAGAAACAACATGATCTATCACAAGAATGGAAGTATACAACAAACTATTGAGCATGTAAAGTTTAACTTTGATAGCTTTGTTATGTACTAGAGTCATGGACATTAGTTTGGCTAGCATGTCTTCGTAGGCGGAGGTGGGTGGTTTGTATTACTTCATTTTCAATACTCTTTCCGTCCCAAAAAGATTTACACGTTTCAAATAAAATTGCGTTCCACAATCCCTTACACATTTCTATTTAAAAACCACTTTTACCCCTTACTTTTTCAAACCCTACCTATCACATCATACCTTTTTCCTAATAATCTACACATCACATTCTACTTTTACCCATCACATCAAGGATATTTTTGGAAAGTCAACAAAAATTATCACTCTTTAATTTCAACTTTAGTCAAAATGGGTAACACTTTATGGGACGGAGGGAGTATTATTTATGATAATATAAGTGCATTTATTTTAAATCCAAATTTCTTGTGAATTTTAGTGATGTTTTATAGAAAGGTGAAACCTTACCTATCAGCTTTAAGCTTTTAGATTAGAACAGTGGATCCCGACTTTATGTGCAAGTTGATTACTTTTCTACGACACTCTATCCGTTGTTCTCGACCGCCAGGTCGAATTTTGCTAAAAGTCAATAATGTTTTTCAAAAAAAAAAGAAAGAAAAAACTCCATTGTAATTCATGCCAATGATATGACGCATGCAAATACATCAATGTTGTGTGAAAGAAAGCAGCATGAACCGTACGTCGTCTTGCACCAGACTTTTAGCTTCGAGATTTAAAATACTGATCAATTTGTATCATCAGAGAATATAGTAATTAACTGTGATGCAAGTGGACATGCACTTACACAGCACTAGGCATGCAAAATGGATATGATGCATAGTACTCTGTATATATATATAACAACCATGCTACTCTAAATTGTACCCTAAAAAATACATCGACATCTTAACGATTTACACTGATAGAAAATATTAGTTCAATTAAAAAACATTGCATTGACATTTTTTTCCAATATAAATTATCACACTAGTATTACACTAGCACAAATGTCGATGCATGCCTTTTGAGTACAAAATGAGATACAAATTTTTTATGTACAAATAGCTTAATCCGATATACAAATTAAAGATAGCATGATAGCTCCCTTTTTTAGGATCGTCATGTATACTTGCACACTAGATTTGTGTGTACAATTTTGTATCCTAACACATTGTTTGGTTGCTGAGATAATATAGAAAAAACAAATGTTAGTGAGAAAATACAAAGAGTAAATTTCATAATTGGTTGAGATTTTTTAGTTAGTCATATACTCCGTATTATCAAATATTAATTTATGGTCCTTCTTTTATGTGTATTTTTTCATAAATAATCATTTTTTAATCTTTTGTGAGGTTGATATTAATTTAAGGGTTAAAAATGTAATTTGACATTAACCTTATGTTTGGTGGCGTATTATGATATCTGTTAGACGGATAACACAACAATACTAACTATGACGGTGGATTAGGATTCCAATGAAAAACCACATCAATAGATTATGATTATAGTAGAGAGCGACTGTTGTTTATAAACGATGCATCAGAAGCGGCCTCTTGAATTGTCTATGACAAGAAAGATATATAATCATTGTGAAATTACACTTTTAGCATTTTAATTAACATCAGCATGACAAAAAAATTATAAAAAGAACTATTTGTGAAAAGATACTCATAAAAGAAGGATCACTGGGTAATATTTAATAATAGATGACTAAATAAGAAAAATCTCCTGTTATAAAGGACTAATTATGAAATTTACTCAAAATAGAAAAACTAATCATGCAAATTTTTTGAATATGTGAGAAAATAGAGGGAGAAGAGAAAATAAAGAATGAGGTCATGTGAAAAGTTTTCTCACCCTATATGATGAGGAAATGGATGAAAGAATATTCCTTCATTTTTCATAATCTTTTCATTTTTTCTCTCCATTTTTTTACTACCTCTGTTTGGAAAAGCATTTTCTCTTAAATTTTTTTTCTTCTACCAAAACACTTACACTTTCGCCTTTTTTCAACTCTCCATCCATATTTCATTAAGGGTATTATGGTTTACTTTCACCTTTTTTCAACTCTCCTTAAAAACCGCCAAAAGTCAAAATGAGAACATTTTAGGGGGACGGAAGGAGTATTTTATTAAATTTTTTGACATAAAAATTGAAAGTGGTAGCTGGGAATCAAACCCTGAACCTCCCACATATACTAATGCAAGTTGTCAACCAAGTGAGCTACTCAATCTTTGTTCAAATACTAGGTATCAATCATATCTATTTATGGTTTTATAAAAGGTTCATACAAAATAAATATGTAGTTTTTTGTACAAGTGTGAATTTGTATTTATGAACTTTTAAAATAGTTTTAAAAATTGAGAATAATTTAATTTTTATTTGAAAATAAATACACTCTGAATATTTTATATATAAAAAATTGTTGTCTTTAAAAATTAAGTAATATTATTAGTTATAATTTAATATGCTATATTTTTTATTTTTCAATCATTTTAATCAACTAAATATTAAGTTTAAAATTTCATATGTATATAAGAATAAAATATATAGTCTTTAATTTTTGAAAATATGAGTATCACCTTATTATTTAAGTATTTGTTAGAGATTCAATATTAACTTTTCATAATAATAAAAACAATAAAATAAAAATTGAAGGTGTGAAATATCATATGTACAAGGATATTAAAAAAGAGATGGAGAAATAATAACATAAATTAAAATATTTTATTAATTAAAAATATCTAATATATCATAAAATATTATTATAATAAACATAGTTGACCGGGTCGTTGACCCCCGGTTCGACCGGTCAACCCTTGACCCACTACCTCGTCCGAGTCGACGTCCGGTCGGGTTTCCAAACATTGCCCATGTGGAGAGAAAACAGCAAGATTGATTTTTCACTATTTTCTCTTCTCCTTACCGTTTCTCTTCCAACCAAACAATAAGGCTTTATCCTGAGGGCACTGGATATATATACCCGTCACGCCCACCGGCGTTAAGCCGGTTTTCACGCCCAGGGGGCGTTAAACACTGTTGCAGTTCTCACATCGGAAAATAAAGATGAATATCACTTGCATATATTGAAGGGTGAAGCCCTACTTATCAGCTTAAGCTTTTGGGTTAGAATTGTGGATCTCGACTTTATATGCAAGTGGTTAATTTTACCCGACACTCTATCCGTTGTTCTCGGTCCGCCGGAATTTTTAACAAACACCGCCCCCCTGCGGCTTCATTCCGGCGTGACGCACCGTGCGTCATTCTTTTGACGCAGCCCCTTCCCCTCCTTAACAGCTAATTTAGCCGTTGAAACAAAAACAAAAATTGCCTATTTTACATGGACTAAAAACATATTTAACCCTAAGAAAGTTATTTTTTATTTTTTAATTTTCATTTTTACAATCTAGATGAACTAATACGTCGGGGTATATGAATATTCCAAATAGTGCATACAATATTGGAACCCATCATCGATATATATATATTTTTATTTTTTTCCAGTTTGAGGTTAAAATTTTATTGTTTACCTTTTGTTTCATTTATTATGGTTTTAGTTGTGTTTCTCATTTTTGTTATATCTATTTTTTTATTTTTATACAGTAAGATTAATCTCTAAGAAAATAAATCATGGAGGAAAAGGTCATTTTAACAATTTAAGGGAAAATTTCATATAAAAAATAAAAATTAAAGTTTATAAAAAATAAGCATTCCTTTCCTTTTATTGTGCAAAATAGGCAATCTTCGTTAACCAATTATTTCAGTAAAGGTGATTAATTATTATGCATCACCACGCAAGATGAGATTAAAATTTTAATTAAGAAAGAACAAATGTAAATGAAATTGTAGGATGGAAAAGAATAAAATAACGTACACATTAATATTTTTATTTTTCGTCATATATTAACTTTTATTATTAAAGGAGATTAAAAGATTATTTATGAAGATATTGACATTAGCATCGGCCATATCATTTTCGATTTCCTTTGGCTTTTAGGTGTATAAAAAAGTTATTCTCCCCCATGAAAAATCATATATTTTTCCCTTTTGAAGGTAGGCACAACTATTATGTTGTTAAAAACATTATTGATAATTCAATAGATTTATGTAATAGTACTTGATTGATAGTAACTTAGTTGTCTAATCACTCAGTACACGAAAAGATATTATCTATAAGACACGGGAATGAAGAAATTGTTATTCTAAGATTATCATTGACAACATCTGATGCAAGAATTATATTTAAGTTTCAAAGAAAATAATTACTAAGATTACCTCACATGTAATGATAATTAACCAGAGTTGGGACCAATCTCCAGAACACGTAAGATTATTAATACTAAAACCGGTATTTTATCATGGATAACTATCTATTGTAGTTTTAAAAGCAATAAATCTTAGTCTCTTGAAGATTCAAATACACAACGCAAAGAATGGCTCCACGAATTCTACCAGTAATGTAGTTTATGAAAAAGTTTTTTCAAAATTTATAATTCATTTAATATTCATGCTTTAAGATAAGAATAATGCTAGGGTGCCACCACATGGGTGCTACCATGGATGCACCCATGCTTCACACAGACAAACACAGATGATAATTGTCTGTGTCGCACAGACAATTATCGTATGTGTTTGTCTGCGTGAAGCATGGGTGCACCCATGGTAGCACCTATGTGGTGGCTGTAACGCCCCAAAATATACCCTAAAATTTATTAAATTAAATATTCAATTAAACAAAATTTGTTTTGATTAAAATAAATTATTGTTGGGCTTTAGGACAAAATAAAATATATATTGATATCCAATAAACATAATTGGGTTAAATCTCATAGAGATAAATCCAACATATTGACTTATTGTGTGATCTTGGTTGGGAACCTGAGTACAGACCCAAATTAAGAATAAATGAAGAAATTGTTTATAATGTGAACTTTGAAATGATTTATTGAAATAAATCATGGAAATAAATAATATGAATTAAATGTGAGAACCTTTTTGAATAAAGGTCAATTAAACCAATTTTGACTCTGTCAAAGTCAAACACCAAAAATATGATGTCGGAAAAAGTATAACAAATAAATGTAAAAATTATATCGTTGGATAGAGTTTAATTGCATGATCGCAACGGTGCAAACGGATTTCAATTCGGAAAAAGTTGGACCAAAAAGTATACCCCGACTGGGACCAAAATTAGTCCCAATCAGGGACTACATACCAAACGGCGCCCTGTTCAATTACGCCGATTCCAAAATACGAATCACCGCTCAATCACGGAAGCTGCAAACCTGTGTCTTCTTCTTCTTCACTGGCCTATTTAAGGAGAGCCAATTCTCCCATTTCTCCACCAAAATCTATAATTCTTCATCCTATTCTGTTGTTCTGAGAGAGGAGAATACACTGGTGCTGTCAGCTCTGTGAGAAGTCGCCGGAGCAGTGAGATAGAGTCGCCGGAAATTTCACTAGAAAATCTTCAAAACCTCCCTTACGCTTCGAGGTAAGCCCGTAGATATATCTAATGACTAGAATGTTCGTATAGATCGTTTCTATGTTCATAAACGGTCGTTTGGTTGTGTTTTGTGTTTGACATGCTTGAAGAACCAAGAATCATAAACCATGAAATTGATGTTAAAACTATGAATTAATGATTCCAAAATGATCTATGAACCTTGGAGAACATCTCTATATAGTTTCGTTGAAGTTTGGTGACTAAAAGTGGTATTTCCGAAAAATGGACCGAAGGTTGAAGAAGATGAACAGTGGCTGAAAAACCACTGTCTGGATCGATCATCTTGCCTGGATCGATCCTCTAGGAGTTTTTCTTCTAGTTTGGATCGATCCAGAGGGCTGGATCGATCCCCCGAAAATCTAATCCGAAAATTTGTCTGAAAATGCTATTTTTGAGCTCTAAAATTCTATTTTTGATACCAATTGATTATGATCATTATAAAAATGATTTACCACAATAAAAATGATGTTTTTGAAAAATAAAATGTTATGTGATGCATGACGGTAAGTTCGGGTGTTAACACTCGAAGCTAGGCCGCTATTTGCTATCGAATGTTATGTTGATTGATGATTATGATGAATGATTGTTATGATGATTATGGCTTGAGGAAACCACTGATTAAATGATTATCAAGGATTAAATTATGAATTGAAATGAATATGTTGATGATTATGAAATGATTTGGATTGTAAGGATATCTAGAAGAACTCTAAGATATACCTAGGTTGACTTTGGTTTCTAAGACTATCTAGAAGACCTCTAAGATAGCTTAGAAATAGGCCTTGCGGGTATAATCATGAGTATTCGGTGGCCTGGGTTAAAACGTACGTACGGGATCTACAAACCAAACTTGAGGCACTCGTTTGGGGATACCACCCAACCCGACAGTGAGCATTTCGGATCCGCTGTTCGGTTTTTGGATGACCTTAATCGAAGGTAAGTTTAAGATTTTGAAAACCTCTTTTGAAAATTTATATCTTAAACTAGGCCTAGCTTAAGGGTTAGATAAGAGTACCTTAAACTTGAATATAGTTTAACTATGTTAGACTATAATTCGTTTAAGAGTTGGTAAACATCAAATAGATTGGCCTTAGACTAAGAATAGTTTAAGGATATTGTTGAATGACAAATGATGAATATTGTATGATGTATGTTGAATAAAAATGTTGAATATAAATGATGAATATACATGTTGAATGATTGAATGATGAATGTTGAAAATTGTATATTGATCATTGAATATCTGAACTGAACATTATGTGCATGATATCAAATGATTGATTATGAATTGAGATTCAATTTATGTGGATGTTCGACGCATTAGATATGCTTACTCAGCTTTACCGCTGAGCGTGTAGTGTGTTTTATTTGCTACACGCAGGTCAATAGAATGATGTGACGTGATCTTGGAGGCAGACGGAGGCGAGATAGTCGGAATGGATGTGATGGTTTTGAATTAAAGAATATAAATAAATTATGTTTGTGGTTATGATTTGTTAAGCTTCCGCAAAAATGGAAAACTCTGTACTGTTTATGATATGAAAAATATTATTATGATAAATAAAAGTGTTTGAAAAGTTTTAAATTTTACGATTACCAAGTTAATACTTTAGTCCGAAAGGGGCTGCAGACCTGGACGGATTAGGGTGTTACAGTAAGATAATGAAAAAGTTTATATTCTAGTATATAGTCTATTTCTATTTTTCAATAATAACACCAATATCACATGCATACGAGTCATGCAACACACAAGTGTGATACTAATATCTACTCTCTTCTTTCCTATTTTGATTAATATTTGACTTTCTCTATTCTCTCAATATTTTTTGTTTATTTGTGTGCCTTTATTAATTATTTGATAAAATAAAATATTCTAATCACTCCTTGTTTTATAAAATTTTACATTTAGTTTTTGAAAATATAGTTTTCAATTCTTATTATATGCTAATTTATAAATAAAATAATTTTAAAAATCATAGATTTTACTCGTACATCATAATTTCATTTTGTAATCAAAACAGAGAGGAGTTGAATGAGGATAGCCATCAAAATTTGTTTCGTATGATGTACAGTACTATTTGCGGAAAACACGGCGGAGTGGCATCGTGGATATAAGAACTCTGAGTGAGGGGTATTTCTGTAATGCTGGCTGTCCCCTCAGGAAACACTTCTATTTTTGCAGGCAGCATTCACAATTCATCACCCTCATTCTCTCTACCGTACCTTTCACCGAAAATTATGGGAGAGGTCCAAGCTCCGGCCGCCGCCGTCGCCTCCGCCGTGCCGTACTACCGGCACATCTCCCGCGATGAAGCAGAAGAAGAAGCAACCGACCTTCTTCCCGACGACGTCGATAGCACTTGCTCCACGCCTTACGTCAGCGCCCCGTCTAGCCCAGGCCGCGGCCCGCCGCACTGCGGCGGCGGATTCTACTACAGTGCTCCGGCCAGCCCCATGCACTTCGTACTCTCTACCGCCAACATGAGTTCCTCAACTTCCGTTCACTCCGATTCGGCCGCCGGTTCCTCCTCCTTCGAGTTCGACTTCTCCGCCCGTCTGGCGGCGGACGGCGACGCCTGCGCCGGATCCATGAGCTCCGCCGACGAGCTGTTCTTCAACGGCCAGATCCGGCCGATGAAGCTCTCCACCCACCTCCAGCGCCCCCAAATCCTCGCCCCGCTCCTAGATCTAGACGAATCCGAGGAGGCCGATTTAGATCGCGGCGATGAACGCCGGGGACGCGGTCCGAATTTCCGAAACAGATCTCTCCGCCGGAGAACCAGATCCATGTCCCCTCTCCGAACCGCCTCGTTCCAGTGGCACGAAGATTTCATCGACATTGAAGACGAACAATCCAAATCGAAAAACCCCGAACGAAAGGAGATTGAAATCGAAATCGAAATCAAGGAGAACAGGGACGAGTCCAACTCGAACTCGAACGAGACGACCCCGTGCGACTCGGCTTCGTCCTCGCGATCCTCCTCCATTGGCCGGAGCTCGAAGAGATGGGTTCTACTGAAGGAGTTTCTGTACCGGAGCAAGAGCGAAGGGAGGAAAGACACGCACAAATTCTGGGGAGCATTGGCGTTTTCCTCTCCAATAAAGGAGAAGAAAGCGGGATCTCCCCCCACGAAATCACCGGCGCCGCCGCCGCCGAGCAACGGGGAAACTCCGGACGTGAAGAAATCCAAGGCGAGGAAGAAGCCGGTGAACGGAAACTCGCGGAGAGTGCCTCCGTCGCCGCACGAGATGCATTACACGGCGAACCGGGCGCAGGCGGAGGAGATGAGGAGGAAGACGTATCTGCCATACCGGCAAGGCTTGCTGGGTTGCTTGGGGTTCAGCTCAAAGAGCTATGGCGCCATGAATGGGCTTGCCAAAGCATTGAACCCTGTTTCTTCAAGGTAAACCTGAAAACAATTTGTCTGTAAATCAAATCTTAAACATCACCAATGTTTCCAGCAGAATTACAATATTGTTAATGTAAAGAATTTGATTTTTTTCTTGGGTAATCATATGTTCATTTTGATGTTTCTTTGTTTTGGAACCTCGATTCGTTAGCCGATTCAACGGAATCCGAATTATATTCCCACCCCATAATTTATTTCCTAGTTTCCTTATTTCTCCATCAATAATTTTCCTTTTTTAGAAATTATCCTAAACAGTATTAAAATACTTTTTGAAAAGTCTCAAAATAAGACTTTCATATTTATTTCGAAATAATGCTTTGCATTGTAGTAATGTGTCATTGTACATGTGCATCTTACTATAGTTTTTTGGTAGTGTACATGAACAATGTTTGGTAATGTAAGTCTTATTTCGGAAATAAAAACATAAAAATCTTATTTTTGTATATTTTTAATGTTTTATTCTTATTTTGGTCTTTTTCTCCTCCTTTTTGCCAAATATTTTTTTCTTTAGTCCACATTGCTACCCTCTGTTTGTTTATCCTTACCATAGATACTTTTACTATGGATATTTTTTTTACTTTTTGCAATGACCCAAAGATATGGATGTAAGGTCAAAATATTTTTTCCTTTTTTTAAAGTCAAATGTATAAAATTGTATTATTCCTATATTGAAAATGTATGAAATTGTATTATTCCTGTTGGAAAATGCTAAACTTCTCCCAAATGGTTACCAAGAATGTACAGACATGTATTCAAACTTTACATAAATAATTATCTTCTGTGTTATGTATGCGATTATTAGATCACCACATGGATAGATTTTTGGCTTTTTACTCTCTCATCTCCAAAAAAATGTCTTATGTGTTTAATTATTTGATAAAATAAAATATTTTTTAAATTTTTACTTTGAAGAATTTTTTATGTAGTCTTTTTAAATATATAAATTTTATTTTTTATTTTTATATTAATCTTTATATAAAAAAATTTAAAAAATTACTCCCTTTGTCCCTAGATATTTGCCATATTTGTATTCCCGAGACAAAATATCAAACTTTTTTAATTTATTTTATTTACATATTGGTATAGAAATAAAAAATAAAAATTACATATCAAAAAATTACATGAAAAAGTTTTCGAGATAATAGGCGTGAAGAATATTTTATTTTATCAAATAACAAATGAAAATGTAGAAATAAATAAAAGTTTTCGTGACTGCTGAAAAAGCTAACGTTGCAAATAATTTGGGATGGAGGGAGTAAAATTTTGTTTCTTATTACTCCCTTCGTCCTGAAGTATTCGTCCAATTTTGACTTTTGGAACCGTTTATCTAAGTATTTTGACTCATCAAAGTCTGTTAATGTGTAAGCTTAAATATAATCATGTGTGATCTTGTTTGATTTGCATTAACATATAGATTATTAATATATAATTTCTATAATTTTTTAATCAATAAATTACAACATAAAATGGAATAAAAAAGTGCATTGGATTATTTGAATGGTGTGTAAAAATAAAAGTGGACAAATACTCTAGAACTTTTGGATAAAGGGGTAATTTTTATTAATGATGGGAAATGGATTAGCAGCCGAACATTGTACACAACTAAGCACACGCCTACACATGGATGACATGCATAATATAAATGCCATTTGATTCTCTATTTCTCTTTTTTACTCCGTGTATCATGGACCTTAGATTTGTATAGGAGAGTACATAAAAATAAAAGGATAAACTAGAGAAAAGAGTTTTTCTTTAGTACATCTTGTGTACATATTAATTTTATAGACACTCACATAAAATAAATTTATTTATTTAGAATACGAAAGCTTAGTTATTTTTTAATTTATTTTGGTCATATGTAAGTCTATAATAAATTTTAAATCCATCATAAAATTTACCTAGAGGAATTTAAGTGACGAAAACAAGGGATTTTCTTTGACACCTTTGTAATTGAGAGGGCATCTATAATTTCATACCATTCCATTCATGTAGTAATATTTGTACTTCTAATGTCACCTAATAATACACAAGTTTAATTAAGAAATTCTCTTTATTTTTTAACAATTTCAAAATGTAAAATTTGCACTAAATAGGACTAAAACATAATGACTTTCCCAATGTAAGATTTAAACTTTTTTATTCTCTAAATAGGATTTAATAATGACCTAGTGGGAGGAATAATGTCTAGTAATGATGGACATTTACTTGAATAATGACTACTTGATAATGACCAAAAGTTCTAAATTTAGAAATAAAAACATATGATCCTATGTTGGGAAAGTCATTATGTTTTAGTCCTATTTAGGTAAATTTCTCTTTCAAAATAACCTAGCCTCTATCTCATTCCAAGTTTAAGTTAACTTGTTTTATTTTTGTCTAATTATTATACTCCGTACAACATTATTCTCTATTATTATTTTAATTATTTAATTACTTCTCATTATTAATTATTTTACTTTTCACAGATAATTATTTTTTATTTAGTTGTTATTTTTAAATATTAGTAAATTACATCATTATTTTAATTTGCATAGATAATTGTTATTTACTTTTCCCAATCTCATTATTATACGAAGTATTTATTATTATTTTATTTAACTTTTTCCCATTGAAAAAAACTACTCCCTCCATCCCATTTTAATTTGCTTGTTTGCCTTTTTTTTACGTCTCAAAATAAATTGCTGTTAGTTGTTTTCGTAAACTTTTAAAAATAAAATACTTAAACCACCCTTAAAATAAGTCACTCTTTTTTACCTTATCTTCTCATTCATCATCACTCCTCTTAAAAAGTAATGTCAATTTCGAAAAATCAACTCTATTTTTTATTTTCCTTAAATATGCCCAAAAGTCAAAACGGACGATTTAAATTGGGACGGAGGGAGTGGATAAAATTGAAAAAAGTTGACAAAGTTTGAAGAAAGTGAGCTCAAAAAATTTTGAAAATGTTGAAAACAAAGAAAAAAATGAAAAAAAATAAATAATCAGAAAGAGTATCATTGTCCCGACCCGAAGAGAGTATGCACTTAAAATTGACATTACTACTTAATCTATACTATACTTAAAGCGAGGGGAATTTTTTCCCGCCCAGACGTGATGCTTATATATGGAAACTGTTTAGTACTTTAAAAATCTTGCCTCAATACATGTGAAGCATATATTGATACTATTGAATGCTATGTTTCGTGTGACTCCTTACATGGTAAGTATTACTTGTCATTTTTGGTTTAATTTCTATTAATTACTAATTACGTAATATGTTTCCATTTTAATTTAATCAATGGTAAGTGTTGCAGTGCCATTCTTGGTTTCTATAAAAAAAATTAACAATAATAATTGCTAACCTAAGCAAACAATTTTATAATAATAAAAATAATAATAATAATAATAATATTATTATTATTATTATTATTATTATTATTATATAATAAATTTTCAAAATATTGTAAACTAAAAGGAATTGATTAGTTATACCTACAAAGTAATATGTCCTCTAATTTTGTAAACTAAATTTCCGTGAACCTAACTACACAGTTAAATGCGATGAATTTATTAGTCATGAACAACTCTATGTTGTAGTTTCAAGAGTAACTAATTATAGTGGGTTGAAGATTATGATATGCAATGAATACAATATTACCACAAATTGTACAAATAATGTAGTCTATAAAGAAGTCTTTTGAAATTTGTAAAACAGTGATGTTTTATACCTTAAAATAATATAATCATTGTATTCTATTGCATCTTTTTTTATTAAAAAATAACTTAAATTTAATAACATAAAAATGACCCGTGCAGCGCACGGGTGTGATACTAGTTGTGAAGATAGTAAATGATTCAGCAATTATCGAGGGAAAAAAAGTAAAAATGGAATTGAAAATTTGTATAGATTCTCAATAAATTAAATACCACCCCGTAGATGTTTATCTTAACATTTTGAAAATGTCTTTTAAGAAAATTCATGTATAATTAAGTAGCATTTTAATAGTAAGAATTTATGTTTCTTAATGCCCTAATCCTTTTTTTATTGATGAAAAAACTAGATTTACAAACAAAAAAATAAAATACACAATCTTATTATTTGTGCACTCTATCAAGAGAAAAAGTTGAAATTAAAAAGAAACTAAAATACACAAAAGTTAAATTTATTTTGTAAATATAATGTTTGTAATGGTAGTATTTTCCTTATTTATGTGCTGTGGATGCTCTTGTAGAACACCTACTAATCCTAAGTCCCAAAAAATTCTTAATTAGATTTGGCACAAAATTTAAGAAAAAATTAAAAATATATAATTGAAAGTGATGCAGAAAAGAGAGAAATTTAGTAAACCATAACAAATTTTCGTTAAAAAAAAAGATTTTTTTAGGACAATCCAAGAATAAAAGTAACACTTTTTTTGGGGAGGGAGAATGTATAATATTCATACCTAATTCAATCAATTCTTCTTCTTCATACTGGGTAAATCTCAACTGCTACCATATACGATCTCACTATCTTAGTTCGTACCATAAATCTCAACTACTACTCTTTCAATTCATCCCTACCTTTACATTTTAATGTTTTTCTCTACAACTATGCTACCCTTACCAACTTACACCAAAAATTGTACCTCATTTATACACCACAATTATGCATAAACATTTTGATGGTTTACACCGACATAAGTCTTTGTGTGTTAACAAAAATTTACACGAACATAAAATGTTGGTGGGTTAACAAAAATTAGTTTTACACCAACACAAAATGTCGATACTAATCTGAATGGTACAAAGTGAAGTACAAAAACTTGGAGAACAAATAGCTTAATCCTTTTCCTATATGCATTACTATAATGTTTCTTTCGTCATAATTTTGATTACAATCTTATTTTCTCAATCTTCTTAATAATTTTTATTTATTTATATGTATTCATTGACTATTGGATAAAATAAAATATTATTTTTATCTTTTATTTTGTAAAACTAATGACATAGTTTTTTAATATATAGTTTTTATTTTTTATTAATGTAACAATTAGTAAATCAAACGATTTTAAAAGATATGAGTTTTACCTTGTATTTGTAAGTTCTATTTTGTAATCAAATTTAGGACGGATGAAGTATAAATTATAGCAACCATATGCGAGTAGGGTCTGAAGAAGGTGTCTGTACCAAAAGTAGAGATGCTCTTTCCATGAGATATAATATTAATTATTCTTTTAAAGAAAATAATTCAATTCATACAATTTAATTTGTAAAGGCTAAAGCTCATTTTTTATTCTCGAGGTCGGCCCTAATCTTTTGTCATCTAATGGATGGTTATACTACTACCTCCGTTCCTAAATATTTGTCACATTTATATTACGAATTAAATATTAAGTTTTTTTAATTCATTTTATTTATTTATTGGTATGAAAATAAAAAATAAATTTTACATATCAAAAAATTACATGAAAAGTTCTTCGAAATAAGAGATGTCAAGAATATTTTATTTTATCAAATAACTAATGAAAACGTAGAAAAAAAAATAAAAGTTCCTGCGATTGCTGAAAAAGTAAATGTTACTCTAAGGTAGTACAATTTATCTTTTCTCAGATAACTGTCTGAACGGTTTTGAGGGACTCTAAAAAAGAAAAAAGACTTAAATAGGAGTAATAATACATTAAAAATATAACAAAATAAGAGTTTCATACTTTAATTTTATTTCTAGAAAAAAAGATAAAATGCATTTACAATGTCAATTATGACCACATGCATTAAAAAAGTGATATAAAATTACCACAATGCGAGCTCTCATTTTGAGGACAAAAATATTACTCCGTACTATTCTTATTTTAGAGCATTGACAATGGCAAGACAAAAATGAAATGTCACACGGTGACATGGATTATTTCAACCAATAAATAGTAATCCAGTCACCGTGTGGCAAATGAGTAGAGTGTCGTAACATACAGTGGGAAGTCGTTGTTTTTGTCTATTTTTGTACTTTTTAATGCTTTTTAATGATAAAATATTATTTTAAAAATCTATTTTATTATTAAAATATGTTTACTTCTTTTGAAAAATATTCTTTTCAAAAATTACAAATATTAAAAATATTAAAAAAAAAATGAGAGAGTCATGTCTTGCACATGGAATGAAAAGTGGGGTGGAATGGCCATGAAATGCCATGATTTGTGTGGAATTTGGTGACATGGCAAGGCAAGACAAGGCATAGCCTTGCCATTGTGAATGCTCTTAGTATTTTTTAAAAGTATTTTTAAAACTATTGAGGAGGAATTCTTTTTTAAAGAAATGGGATCATCCTATTTTCGATAAAGTGAGAATATATAAAGTGGGAAATATTTGATTGGGCAAGAAAAGGGTGATGATGAATAGTGCCAAAGATGGATTTTATTGGACCAATTATTCGACCCACATGCTTCTGTTCAAGTGTTTCGCAGTAGAGAGAAAAAAAGAGTCCATTTTGAGACCCACATTTACAAAACGGGTCTCTCACTCTCCCTACACTCTCATCACTCCCTCTAGCTGTTCTTGGCTGTACATATCCTCTTTGGGTGGTGGACCCACTCTTCTTTTTTCTCCTAAAATTTTTTTTACATTATTTTTGTGAGAGTATTTGCATAAGTTTTTCTTAAAATATATAAATCTAAGTTAATAAATTCCTCTTTTTATTTATTTAAAATTCAACACAAAAATTCTATTCAAACATCTTTCTTGAATTTTTGAAAAATCAAACAATTAATTTTTTGTAGCTAGGAGTTTTAATTTTGCCCGCATTGTATTTCTTATATTCCACTAAAAGGGGTGAGCGGAATACTCTACGTTGAAGGTCAACACGGACATAATAATAGTTTTGTACTTACATTTAATGTCAGGATAAATTTTGGGCTACAAGTAAGATTTTCTTACTTTTTCATGCTCATATTTCTTCTCTTCTTCTTTTGTTTTTTGACTCTCCGGGTTTGATTTGATAGTTGGTAGTATTATAAGGCTTTTAAGGAATGGTTGGTGACCTATGTTGGGGTTTGCTTAACTTTTTGTTAGGGCATGACCTATATCTAATTATTAAAATAAAGTTTGGGAAATAATAAGAGTGTCCCTTTTTGTCTCATCTCCTTGTTAGTTTGCTGTTTCCACTTTCCACTTGCCTTAAAATACTCTATACCTATTTAAAAAACTAGCCCGGACAAATGAAGCATTTTTTTCCTTTTAAAAAAAGGTATTCACTTTTAAATAATTCTTTTCCAAAAGCTACCCAGACTATACTCGAACTCCCATGTGGCTGGCTGGCTAATTACTCCATTCCTCTCAAATCTGAATCTAATTTTAGAATTATGAGACAAGACCGGTACCATATATTTTAAATCATTTTATTTAAAAATTAATACAAGAAAAAAAAATGAAACTTATACACTCCATCCGTCCCATAAAATGTAACACACCAAGAACATGTATGGATAATTACAAGTGAGGAGTGTCTCCTCCATTTTTAAGGTTTGATTTCTTTGCTTTCAACGTAATTTGTTCAAATATACGGAGTATATGTTTTGGTTTTGGGTTCGATTTCATATTTATTTACATGTAGATTCATCTCATGTGTTTTTGTTTGAATGTTAGTCTTTTTCAAAATATTATTTTTGTTGAAGGATAGGTTATGAAGGAATTAATGTGCATCTAGAACGTATTGTATATAAGAACTGCAATGTTCTATGTATTTCATTAAAACAAGAGGCCAAATATATACATGAGTTACATGAGCTACACCACTACGATCCAATTGCATAGCCGTAGGAATAGCTAACAACCCTTAGTGTACATGGATAATAATAATAATAATACATAATTATCTAGAAGTGAGTAGTTATCCATTGGTATTATCTCTGCGGTTTAACATTGAGAGGCTTAATAGGATTATTAGACTTAATACGCCCCCGCAAGATTGGGGTGCCGTCAGACACACCAAGCTTGGAACGAAGTTTGAGAAACGCAGACGCGGGCAGCGGCTTGGTGAGTACATCAGCAGTCTGGTCCCCAGATGCAATATGCCGAACACGTAGTAAATTGGCAGCAACAAGTTCACGCACAAAGAAGTAATCTAACGCCAAATGCTTCATGCGCGAATGAAAAACCGGATTCTTGCAAACGTATGTAGCACCCAAATTATCACAAAATAGCATAGGTGGTGTAGACACAGGAAATCCTAAGTCAGCCAGAAGGTTTTGGATCCATAGAGTTTCGGCGGTAGCATGAGAAAGGGCACGATATTCGGCTTCCGTCGAGGACCGAGTGACAATTTTTTGACGAGCAGATTTCCAAGAGACAACATTGGAACCAAGATAGATCACATAGGCAGTTGTGGAGCGACCACCATCGTGCACACCACCCCAATCTGAATCCGAGAAGACAGTGAGTGTGAAAGGAACATTATCGTGCAAGTAGAGGCCATGCGAGAGAGTACCACAGAGATAGCGGAGTATGCGCTTGGCCGCCTGCCAGTGAATGTCAGTTGGGGCATGCATATACTGAGAGAGCTTGTTAACAGAGAATGATATATCGGGACGAGTGATTGCCAGATACTGTAGAGATCCAATAAGTTGACGATATGGAGTAGCATCAGTCAGAGGTGTTCCAGCAGAGAGATGTAACTGCTTAGAGACACACATTGGAGTGTTAACGGGTTTGGCATCGAGCATAGCGTGGTGTTGCAGAATATCAGTGATATACTGACGTTGAGAGAGAAAGACGCCCCCGCGAACCGGAAGAACCTCAACCCCAAGAAAATGATGCAAAGCGCCGAGGTCCTTTAAAGAGAAACGACGGGATAAGGCTGCAACAAAAGCATCAATAAAAGTAGGATGGCTGCCAGTAAGAATTATATCATCGACATATACCATAAAATAGATAAGAACAACATCACGTTTGTAAATGAACAAGGAGGCATCGGCAGCGGACTTTCGAAAACCAAACGCAAGCAAGAAGCCAGTGAGTTCAAGATACCAGGCCCGGGGAGCTTGCTTCAGGCCATAGAGTGCTTTATGCAATTTACAAACAAAGTCCGGATGATCAGAATCCCGATACCCAGAGGGCTGCTCCATATACACATCCTCATGCAACGTCCCATTAAGAAATGCGTTATTGACATCTAGCTGACGTAGGGGCCACCTGCGAGACAAAGCAACTGTAAGAATCAGGCGAATTGTGACAGGTTTCGTCACGGGACTGAATGTCTCAAAGAAATCCCGCCCAGGTTGCTGAAGAAAGCCCTTTGCAACGAGCCGTGATTTATATCTGTCAATTGTGCCATCCGCCTTGCGTTTGATGCGAAAAATCCATTTGCATTGGATTGGTTGTTGCGATGGACGAGGAACAAGAGTCCAGGTGCAGTTCTGTTGCAAGGCACGAAATTCAGCATCCATAGTAGACTTCCACTGCGGAGATTTCAAGGCATGTCGAACATTTAGAGGAATATCGGAATCTGCAAGGGTACACACATTAACAAGAGAATCATTAAAGTAACGGGGATTCGGCGTTCTCGCCCGCACCGGTCGCTGGGGGGGTGGAGGATGGGAAACAGGTACGACACTGGAAATAGAAGAACTGGATTGAGAGGGGAGTGCGGGCCTTGTGCTAGAATGGAGTGAAACACGATCGTTACAGACGGGGGAAGAGTTTGAAGCTATAGGGACCGGGGTGGGGACGACAAGAGTAGGAGGCAGGATAGAAGATTTTGGAGAAGAAGGGTGTGTAGGGGCAGCTGGGAGAGATGGGAAAATATGCGGGACAAAGCGAACATGACGGGAGATATAGAGTTTGCCCGAAATAGGTTCATAGCACTTGTAAGCCGATTGAGACAAGGAATAACCAAGGAAAATGCACGGAGCAGAACGAGGACTAAGTTTGGTGGTATGATAAGGACGAAGCCACGGGTAACATAAACAACCAAACGGACGAAGTTTAGAGTAGTCAGGAGATTTGTGAAACAAACACTCAGATGGAGACAGGTTATGGAGAAGGGGAGTGGGCATACGGTTAATAAGATACACCGCTAATTGGAAAGCATGCGTCCAAAAAGTGATCGGTAGGCCAGAACAATGAAGAAGGGACATTCCGGTTTCAACAATATGTCGATGACGACGTTCAGCCGTACCGTTATGTTCCGGAGTATGAGGCGGGGTAGTAAAATGAGATATGCCATGAAGATTAAACATAGGTACCAAATGAATGTATTCACCTCCATTGTCAGAAAAAATGGCTTTTATGGGCAAATTGAAATAATTCTCCACCAGCCTTTTGAATTGAGGAAAGAGACGAAAAACATCAGATTTATGTTTCATAGGGTACCACCAAATATATTTAGTGTAATGATCGACAAATACAAGATAATAATAATAACCATCAACTGAGCATTGAGAAGTACTCTATACATCAGTATATATTAAGTCAAGAGGACGTGAACTTGTCATGGTATTGAAAGAGAATGGCATTTTATGGCTTTTATTAATATGACACGAAGAACAATGAAAACTAGACAGAGATGAATCAGAGCGACAACCCTTCCAACCACGCAGGATCAAACTCATGACTTTATTGTTGGGATGACCAAGACGATGATGAAAATCCATAAGCGAAAACCCCGGCCCTTGTGTATGATGAAGACGGGGGGTACGCATGACGGGAGCAGCAGAGCTGACAGAATAGAGATCATTATGGTTTGGTCCCTGAAGTAGTGGCATCCCCGTTCGTGCATCCTTCACAAGAAAACGATCATGAAAAAATTCAACGGAAACCCGGTTAGTTTTGCAGAGTTGAGACACTGAGACAAGATTTGTTTGTAATGTGGGAACACAAAGAACATTAGACAACACAAGAGGCTTAGAGGATGCAGGTATAAGAGTGCGACCAGTGTGAGAGATTGGCAGAGTCTTACCGTTACCTAAACGAATCTCATCCGGACCTCCATACTCCAAGGCAGTGTTGAGAGCAGAGAGATCCATAGTGGCATGATGAGAAGCACCACTGTCGAGAAGCCAAGACGGAGACGGAGCAGCAGTAGATACAGCAGCATGAGCTTGTGGCAGGGACGAAGAGTCAGAAACCGCACAGTTGTTGTCCTTTAAAAACCTTTGAAGTTTGCGGCAGAATCTTGTGTCATGGCCAGGATAGTCACAAAAGTTACAGTACCTAGAGAAACGAGTAGAAGATCCACCAGTGGAACCCCCACGTCCTCCACGCCCTCGGCGGAAGGAGTCGCGAGAGGGAGCATGTGAATGTCCAGATGGCCGAGAGGAAGAGCTAGAACCACCACTCGTAGACCGTCCAACATAGTTGGCAGTCGGAACAATCGGGGTCTCAAGTGCATCCTTGGGTTGAAGTTGACGCTCACAATCATTCAGGATATGTCCAAGTTCATCAATGGTGAGGCTTTCATTGCGGCCACGGAGAGATTGGTAGATAGACATATATTCGTCACCAAGTTGGGTCATGATGGACACAATGAGATCATCGTGCTCAACGGGACTTCCGGCAAGCGCAAGATCAGCTGCAATTGTGGACATGTCGGCAATGAACTCATCAATTGACCGAGAACCACGGGGATTTTTGTGGAGTTGTGCTTTAAGAGATATAATACGACTACGAGACATGCTCGCAAGGTTAGATGTGAGCCGAGTCCAGGCCTCATGAGCCGTAGTTGCTAAAGAGATGAGGGGTTGAACCGACTCGGAAAGACTTCCCAAGATAGCCCCGAGGAGAATTTGATCTTGGCGATGCCACAACAGATACACTGGATTAAGCTTCTTGGTGGCAGCATCAAGGAATTGGACAGGGGCAACAGAGGTTCCATCGACAAATCCAAGGAGATCAAGGCCAACAAGGGTGGAATGAACCTGTTGGCGCCACACAAGGAAATTTGTTTTAGTTAATTTGATCGGAAAATGCTTCGAGCCAGCCACATGAACGAGCTCGGTTGAGGATGCAACAGTGGGGGACGACATCACTGAAGAGAGGGATTAAAAAAAAAATTCTCGATGAAGAGGTAAACGGCTCCGATACCATATAAGAACTGCAATGTTCTATGTATTTCATTAAAACAAGAGGCCAAATATATACATGAGTTACATGAGCTACACCACTACGATCCAATTGCACAGCCGTAGGAATAGCTAACAACCCTTAGTGTACATGGATAATAATAATAATACATAATTATCTAGAAGTGAGTAGTTATCCATTGGTATTATCTCTGCGGTTTAACATTGACAGGCTTAATAGGATTATTAGACTTAATATTGTACAAGACGTTAATTAATTTTCGAAGTGTGTCATCTCCTCTAGTAGATGTTTTACGATATTATGGGTTTAATTTACAGGACTGGTCGAGCATAATTTAGAGGTAACAGCCTGCAGAGACTCGTCCCTTCCATCTCCTCCTATTCATTCATAGAGATTGGCATTACGTTACATGATGTTAGTTTAAGTCCTAATCACGCACGGTGGGTGCCTGATTAGCAATCCAACACATTATCATGACCCTGGCTAGGGGTGGGCAAAAAAACCAAACTAGCATGGTATCATACCGGACCGTAATGGTACCGAACCGTTTATAGTGTTTTCAAACGGGATTGATTTTTTTCATCACGAACCGAAACCGAACTGATACCAAATGGGACGGGACCGTGATACATATATTTAAAACCGATTATCACGGACTGAATCGTCCAACGCTATACAGGGAGTACGTATCTCAAATAATTATGGAGTATTTGTCTACTTCATCTTACCGTATATAGAATACTTCGTATTTTATTATTCATTTTTAAACTCTCTCATTATTAGTGTTATTATATTTATCATTACTATTAGCATTATTTTTTTAAATAGTTATTAGTATTCTGATATTATATGAATTGGGAAAAAAATTACTTCGTATTTTTTAACTTTGGACTTGTTATCTTTTATTCTTTATGTTTATGATTCGTTTAAATTTGAAATCAATACTTTAATTTAACAAACTTGTGCTCTGTATACAAACTTATACATTAAATTCAATATTCTTTGAGTGATGTACATTCATTTTTGTGGCACGGTTTGAGCATGGGTATGGTATTGTACCGTTCCGTTTCAAAACGGAATGGTACCGAATGGTTTTGGAGTTCATCCCGAACCGATACCGAACCGTTTAAATAAGAACAGTCCGTGATAGGTTCCGATAGTATCACGGACCATCACGGACCGCGCCCACCCCTAACCCTGGCTTCGTATATGTTATTTCGGACCTACATTTTGGTGTTTTGTACTACGTATTATTTATTTATTCTACCTAAATCAATAAATACTCCGTATTTCTTATTTCTATTAAAAAGTTACTTTTACCCCTTATTTTATCATACTCTATCACATCATACATTTTTTTTGATAATCTACCCATCAAATCCTATTTTTACCCATCACATCAAAGGATTTTTTTAGGAATTCAATACCAAAATACACTTCTCTTAGATCTTTTTAAAATCAATAACTCCCATGTTTTTAGGACTGGAGGGAGTATGTTAGTCAAACTAGAAGTTTAATGCTCCGAAAATAGGTCTATCAAAATTAATTAGTTGATTATTAATTAATTACTGAGATAAATCTAAAAATAAGTCATTTATAAAGTTTGTCAATTAATTTTGAAAATTATACCGTTGCGTAGAGTTTGACTGTCTGTTGGCAATGGTGCAATTAGATTTTGATATGGAGAAAGTTGAACCAAAAGGTGTACTCCAATTAGGACCATTTTAATCCTAATCAGGGAGGGACATATTGAAACAAAGCATATCAGAAACTACCTCTTGTGTTTGCCAATTATGTAGTGCTCACCGATCCGATCGATGGCCTAGTAGTAGATTTGATGTGTGGTGGTAACTTAAGCATTTTCCAAACAATCATTTTATGTTAAGAGAATAAATACGTGTTTCTTTGTTTTGGATATAATAAAACCTTTTGAAGAATATACTTCCTCCGGCCCATAAAACCTTTTTCCTTTCTTTTTTTATCCGTTTCACAAAATATTTTTCATTTCTATTAAAAAGTCACTTTTACCCTTTACTTTTTCATACTCTAACTATCACATCATACCTTTTTACTAATAATCTATCCATCAAATCATACTTTTACTCATTACATCAAATGACATTTTTGGAAATTCAATACCAAAATACACTCTCTTTAAATCCCTCCTAAAAAGCAAAACTCCCATATTTCATGGGACGGAGGGAGTAGTTAGGAGGTCGGTTCCCATGACATTGGTTTCCAATGTCATGGAATGACCCGAGGATGCTCCGGTGACCCGTTAGTAAAATTGAGGGTTCTTACTCTCCCTAACCCCCAGGTTAGCCCCCCACCCCTGCCCCAACCTGAAGACGCCCCCACTCCCTTCAATTGCACACCCTAAGTTGATTTTGACTTTAGAGTCAAATTTTGACTCCAAAGTCAAAATCAACTTGGGGGTGCAATTGAAAGGGGTGGAGGGAGTCTTTAGGTCAGGGCGGGGGTGGAGGGGTTTACTGAGGGAGTAGGAATCGTCAATTTTACGAACGGGGTACCGGAGTACCCCCGAGTCATCCCGTGACATTGATTCTCAATGTCATGAAAACCAAGGTGCCGTCTACGAGTAAACAAAAAAACCTTTGTTATATACGGAATACATGTAAACAATTTGGTGCCGTCTACGAGTATTTTATTTTCCTTTCGACACATGTTTAATTTGGAATTAATGATAACCCATCCACCTAATTTAGACCACATATATGTATAGCTTACCAAACATCAATAAAGACATGTGCATGTAACGAAATGACATATACTTCAGTTCGGAATGAAACGTGCCCTTGTACACAAACAGGTTTCGAAATTCGAATGGAGTAGTGGAATCGATTAATGAGATTCTTTTCAGTTTTCACCTTACAAACAAATGATTCTATATAGCCAATCCGCCGCGGGTAGGAGTGCTGGGGTGGGGTGGGCAGGTGGGAGTTTGGGTAGGAATTACGGGATTAGAAGGATAGGAACTATCAATTTTACAAACGAAGCATTGTACGGGTCTCGGGCCATATTATGGCCGAAGATTCAAGAGTCAAAAGATTCTCGGCGTTTATATATATATATATATATATATATATATATATATATATATAGGGGCCGGTTCTCGTGAGAATGCACCTTGTGGAGAGAAATGAGAATAAAATCTAGCCATCAGATCTGATGCATCGTGCGGCTCAGATTACATCCTGCGCTCAGATTTTGAGATAGTGCATATTCGAAGGTTTATGGTGCATTTCGATGTGATGCATTTTCGCACCATGTTGGTGCATCTAATTTTGATGAAATCTTGACCCTTAGATCTCACAATCTAAAGCACCAGATTCATTCTCATTTCTCTTCTAAGATTGCATTCTCACCAGAACCTATATATATATATATATATATATATATATATATATATATATATATATATATATAATATATATATATATATATATATATATATATATATATATATATATATATATATATATATATATATATATATATATATATATATATATATATATATATATATATATATGGGGCCGGTTCCTTTGAAAATGCACCTTGTGGAGAGAAATGAGAATGAAATCTAGCCGTTGGATCTGATGAATCGTGCGGCTCAGATTGCATCCTGCGCTCAGATTTTGAGATAGTGCATTTTCAAAGGATTATGATGCATTTCGACGTGATGCATTTTGAAACCATTTTGTTGCACCTAATTTTGATGCAATCCTGACCTTTAGATCGCAAAATCTAAAGCACCAAATTCATTCTCATTTCTCTCCTAAGATTGCATTCTCAGCAGAACCAATATATATATATATATATATATATATATATATATATAACATGAAAAGTTCTATAAGAAAATGAATGACAAAAATATTTTATTTTATGAAATAATCAATGAAAATATGTTAACAAACAAAAAATACCAAAAAATATAATAGTAAAGAAGTAAATCATTTTGGGTTGGAGGGAGTAATATTATTATTATTATTATTTATAACGTTATATGTTTGCTTATTTGGTACTCCCTCCGTCCCCCTGTATTTGTCCACATTTGACTTTTGGAACTGTTCATCTTAGCCCTTTGACTCATCAAATTCTCTCAATGTGTAAGTCTAAATATGGTCATGTGTGATCTTATTTGATTTGTCTTAACATATAGATTATTAATATATAATTTTTATAATTTTTTAATATACAAATTATAAGATAAAATGGATTAAAGAAGTGCATTGGATGGTGTGTAAAAATGAAAGTGAACAAATACAGAGGGACGGAGGGAGTAGTATTTAATTCAAGTTATGGTAACAATACAATTATGATAGGACTAAGGGGCTGTTTGACAACTTCTAAATCGATAAGTGCTGAACCAGTAAGAGGTCTGAATCATTAAGTGCTGAACCAGTAAGAGGTCTGAACCATTAAGAGCTAGTATATTGCTTAACTATTCAGAGGCAAATGTCTGATCAATTCAGATAAGAAGTCTTAACCATTCAGATTCTGTATAATACTTAACCATTCAGAGGCAAATCTCTTAACCATTCAGACATTTGAACCATTAAGAGGCAGAAACAAACAGTCTGAACCATTAAGTACTGAACCATTCAAACATCTAAACCATTAAGAGGCTGAAACAAACAGCCCCTAAATCTTTATTTATTTGATATTTTCTCTTCGTATATAAAGAGATGATTGTCTGTGTATTCTGATGAAGAGCAATCGAATATATAGAATATTTTCTCATCCTATTATTTTTTATCCTAGGGATTCCTAGCTAGTACCAGAGTAAGGGCTGTTTGTTTCAGCCTCTTAATGGTTCAGATGTCTGAATGGTTCAGCACTTAATGGTTCAGACTGTTTGTTTCAGCCTCTTAATGGTTCAGATGTCTGAATGGTTTAGACATTTGTCTCTGAATGGTTAAGTATTATACAGAGTCTGAATGGTTAAGGCCTCTTATCTGAATTGATTAGACATTTGCCTCTGAATAGTTAAGCAATATACTAGCTCTTAATGGTTTAGACCTCTTACTGGTTCAGCATTTAATGGTTCAGACCTCTTACTGGTTCAGCACTTACCTATTCAGAAGTTTCCAAACAGCCCCTAAGTTTTGAATTATTGAAACTTCAAACATGCTTCCTCCCCTGGGCATAGACAATTCAATGTCTACGAGTGGGATATCATGATCTTTTGATTTTCTCTGATCAGAAGCTCTCCCTCACTAAAGAATCACATGAATTGCTTCAACGAAGAACATTGCCGCTAAGGAATTGCAACCATGATCTTGAAGCTGTCCAACAAACAAAGACAACCCTTCTTTTTGTGGGTGGTAAAAAATGGTGTTCTGGTGTTTGAAAAGAATGATGTTCCCATGTTACCCCTTTTCGTTTTAATTTGGTGAAGGTTCGAATAAAATTACGTTCCTTTGCTCGATTGATTATTCTAAGTTACCCATTCGAAAAGTTTTGCATCTCCGTCAAAGAAAAAAAAATTGAAGTGTCTAGATGACACTTGGACAACGACGGGATCGACTTCCTCAGGCTCTATTCAATCGTTTGATGTCCAAACTTGGCACGTTGAACCCATGCTGAAGCTTGAAGAGGGGGTGGGGTGTTACGGAATAATATAATATAATTACTATTGTGTATTATTACTTTACATATTTGAGTATTTTGTAGTATTTTAAGTAATGGTAGGAATAGAATTATGGTAGAATGAATGTTTACTTATTTGATATTCCTTCTTTTTATACAATGAGGGGCAAGTCTTTGTATTCTGAAGAGAAATAGAATATAAATAATACTTTCTCCTCTTATTACTTTTTATCACTTCAAATCCTCTTCTAAATCTCTCATTTCAGCCCTCCTTCCCTCTATTAGTAGAGGGAGAGAGGCAGGGAGACTGGGGTGACAAAGAAGGGGCAGGGGTGGGGGATTAAAAAAAGGTTAGACACATAAGAACTATCGATTTTATTAGCAAAGTGGCATAGGTATTTCAAAATGTTCATGTCATTCTCAAGTCATTTTTTTCTAATAGTTAAATAACTTTTCCAGAATTAAGTTCATAATTTGTTAGCTTAACCTTTTTTAAAGAAAAAAGATCGTTGCATGTAAGACTATTGAGTATCCACAATGGGGATGAAGGGATCCCAAAATATAGAAAAATGCTAAATGTACCCTAATTCTAAACTTATTTTAATTTCTCATAGATACATACAAACATCCAACATTGTTTCGTGTCTATGAATATTTATAAGAAGAGTGAGGTGAAAAGTGATATAATTGGGATCCAAAAGCATAATTCTAAAATATATTAGAAAAATTGAGATAAAGAAGAGAGAGAGAGAGAGAGAAATTGAGAGAGATCCAATATTTGCAAACGATCTCTCGAGATGAGATTTATCGAGTTATAATCACAACTAGCTGACAAATGGTTTGAGATGAGATTTATTGAGTTATAATCACAACTAGCTGGCAAATGGTGGAGTCATCTGATACTTGCAGATCCTATGTTTAGTAAAGTTTTCTCTCTTACCAGGAGCCAAACTCGGGTTTTACCTTTTGCATCTCTTGATCAACTAGTTGAGTTGTGCTCACCTGCAACAACTATTTTTCATGCAAATAGTAACGGGAAAGAGTTACTTTTTTTTATTTTTATGTTTCTTTTAAAATGTTCAAATAAACCCCAAATACTATCCTAGCATTGTGGGTTGAGGATTGTAATTTTGATGATATAAAAATAATAAATTGGACTATAATTCCTAAATCTTTATAGCATTGGGATACTCTAATGGACCGAAGAGTACACGAACTCGTACAAAACACAAGATAAAAACAAGGTCATTAATACTCCGTATCACTCCCTTCTCTCCCAAAAAGAATTTCTGTTTTGATCAAGTGTAAAAATAAAAAAGTGTTAAATTGTAGTTGACTTTCAATTTTACCTCTGATGTGATGAGTAAAAATAAGATGTGATGGGTAGATTATTAGAAAAAAATATAATGTGATAAGTATGAAAAAGTAAGGGTAAAAAATAGTTTTTGAATAGAAAATGGAAGTATTTTGGTAGAAGAGAAAAAATGAAAGTATTTTTCGAAATGGAGATAGTAAAAAAATAGAGAAAAAAGATAAAAAGATAAGGAAAAAAATGAAGGATTATTCTTTTAACGTAGTATTCATTCTGAAACAAAGTGGGTAGTATTCATTTAACGTAGTATTCCTTCGAATCACAGCCGGCTGTACCCAGAGATAGTTACAGCCGGTTGTACCATATAATTTGTGTGTTTAACAAAGTTTCTTTGCCGCACAATTATCAAGAATCAAACTCGAGTATTATCGCATAAGCACATCTTCTCTTGCCAACTGAACACCGGCAATCCCAATCTTTTTGCTTATCTACTATGGAGTATGGACTAGTTGCTCACTCCAAAAAGAAAGCAGCATTTTGACATGATGGAAGCTAGACACATGAAGCTATACAACATAGTGTAGGACTGTAGTGCAAGAAATTACTAAAACAGTATTTTGAAGGAAAAAAGGCATAGTATATGAACAATAATTTGTGCTTTTTGGGGTTAACTGTTCACTTTTATTTAGCACATTTCACTTAACGTTTTAGCATGCACAAGATCAGTTGATACTTGGTCCGTCCCTGAGTGTTTGTCCACTTTTGACTTTTGGAACTGTTCATCTAAGCACTTTGACTTATCAAATTCTCTCAATGTGTAAGCCTAAAAATAGTCATGTGTGATCTTGTTTGATTCGTCTTAACATATAGATTATTAATATATAATTTTTATAATTTTTTAATATACAAATTACAAGATAAAATGAATTAAAGAAGTCCATTGGATGGTGTGCAAAAATNTTTTAGCATGCACAAGATCAGTTGATACTTGGTCCGTCCCTGAGTGTTTGTCCACTTTTGACTTTTGGAACTGTTCATCTAAGCACTTTGACTTATCAAATTCTCTCAATGTGTAAGCCTAAAAATAGTCATGTGTGATCTTGTTTGATTCGTCTTAACATATAGATTATTAATATATAATTTTTATAATTTTTTAATATACAAATTACAAGATAAAATGAATTAAAGAAGTCCATTGGATGGTGTGCAAAAATGAAAGTGGACAAACACTCAGGGACGGAGGGAGTAGAATGTAAGACCCTTTAATCCCTCTGATGATCTATTACTGCTCATGTTCTGAATTGAGAATAATCACCATCATCATTATACTTCTACATCTCGTCTCATGTTTTTTTCTTCTTTTTTTACATTCAATTACGAGGAAACAATATTTCTAATAAATATTAGTAATATACCTGTCATATTTAACAAAGTTTTTACCAATCGTTTGCGGGCACTAATGTTTCCATTTTACCGAACGAAAAAACGAGTATCCTATAAGCATGGATACGTGCATGCGCCTTTTTAAAAATGTAACTGTACATTACGGAAAAAATATATTGAACTGTGATAAAAATTTAATACTCCCTCCGTCCATGTATGATCTTCCCATTATGTGTTACAAAGTTTGGCCGATTTTATTTTCAATTCAATTTAATTGATTATAGGAGTAAAATTTTAAAATAAAATTTATATAGTAATAAACTACATGAAAAGTTCTACAAAACTAGAGGTGACAAGACTATATTATTTTATGAAATGACTAGTAAAATTAAGTAAATAAAATGATTAAAGTTTGATCCTGTAAATAATGTCTGGAAAGATCTATGGTGGACAGAGAGTATCAATCATTTCATTTTAAAACATAAATTTTGAAATAATGTATATATTGAAAGATATTTATAACTAAAGAGACCTTTTGAAACCCCTCTATTCCTTCAAACATCATCCAAGTTTTTCATATGTGCAAAGAACACCATTAATAATTTTTAATAAGAGAGGTAATTGCATTTTCAATCTTGAGTTGGCCACAGTTGAAAGGACATTTTGATTCACTCAAGGGCACAAAATGACCAATTATGCCTAAAGGGGGGAAATGATTGGTGCAGTGGAGATACAATTCTAGACTATAAATAGACCACAGGAACAATATGACTTATTTTGCCTAAACCCATACCTTCTGAACTTCACATTCATGATCCCACATTCATGGGGCTATAACTTCTTAAAAGAAGAACTTAGAACTAACACAAGACTTGAGCTTTCTGTGAAGTGCAAACAAGCACAATGAGAAGGCAGATTTTAGGCGAGATGTCGAAAGTTCATCAATCAACTTAGAAGAGAAAGATATCCGGCAGTGCTTTCACGCATAAAAAGTTCAACTGTAAGTCCCCGTAAGAAGATTTTTTTTAAAAAAAAAAGCGCATCGAAAAACAAAAACATGATAATGATGATAACAGGAACCCAGAAGCACCTAATCACTTTATGTATTGAGACATCCATTTGAAGCCCTCACCGTACCCCATCTTGCGCACTATGCTGCACATGAATACCTCAAGTGGGCGAACATCGGAATCCGAAAGGTTCACCTTTCCCTTTCCAGAAGTGAGGTTCAACAAGCCCAATTCGCCGCGCAGCTCGTCTTCGGAGGCAGCATATGCGAGGTCAATCTTGTTGCCTAATATCAGAAAAGGTACGTTGGCCAGTGATTCGTCCGAGAGCAGAGCATCCAACTCTTTCTTTGATTCAGGAAATCGGTCTCTGTCATATGCATCCACCAAGTAAACAACTGCATCCACCTTCACATGAAAAATAAAAGTAATTACAGAAAGTGACTTGTATCACAGCATTGTTAGGTCAAATCAGAAAATAATCATTTGAAACGCATAATCACAATGTCGAGTGTAGAGATAAAATCTAGTAAGGTTGGTATTATCCACTTGGGCTGTTTTCCGCTTGCTACTCTACAATACTGCTCTTTCTCCCAAAATATATTTCCCACTTTTCTTTTTACGTTGTCCAAAACTAAACTTCACATTCATTGCAAGGAAATGAATGAATGGTTGACATTATTTTTCTTCTCTACAAAAAAAAGCACAACCACACAATTTCACCTTTTTTTGAACTCCGCAAAAAAGCAAAAGAAGTTTAATTGTTGACAGGGGTAGAGTGTTCTATTAGCTTTTAAGAAACTTTTTGAATAAGTTCTGTTTGGTGGGAGGGTAATGTTTAATACTTCATCCCAAAATAAAGTTTTGGTTTATGCACGTTGTTGGACTGAAGTTATTTTCCATTTATATATTTGAAAATTGGTGAAGAATTTAAAAAATAAAAACTACTCCTACCTTCTAGTAAATTTCTTCTCGTTTTGACTTGCCACAGTTTTATAGAGGAATCATCTTCAACTGAGCGTCTCCTCCCCATTTCCTTCCTCAAATTTACCAATTCACCCCTAGCCCTAATTGTCTTTAACTATCCCTTGTTGCACAAAAATCAAGATATTTGGGATATTGGAAAATTGTAATGATGAATGATCTAATTACAAATTTGTTCATGAGTTACATCAATTTAAAGAAGGCGACAAGGGATCTTGAATCAAGGTCAAATCTGGTTGCAAATATGCATTATAATCTGCACAAGCAACTGTTGAGATCTGATCAAGTCATGCAAGGATTGCAAGCAATTGCTCAAGATCTTCTATATCCACAATGGCCACGAGCACTAGTCTGACATGGTCACTATCCTCAGCAGCCATCCAAACCCCAATTGATGGATGATAATCTCTTTCACCTGCCAACTGTTGGTGACACTCTAGGAGGAGAAGAAAGTGTGATTTAGAGGAGAGGGAGGGTGTGGTGGTTAGGTGGTTTAATCGGGGTAGTCATTATGATTCGGAGTCTGGAATTTCAAAGAGGAAGTAGAGAGTGTTAACTAAGAAGATAGAAGAAGCTAGGATTGATGTGAGAACAAAGAGCTTAGATCAAAGATTACATGAGAGTGACATGTGAGGGGAGTAAATGGGGGGGTTGGAGTTGGAACATTAAAAAACCAAAAAAGAATGGAGTTGGAAGGTAAACTTGTCTTTTCATTTTTGTCTACTTACCATTTTAAAAACAGGAAGAAAGATATAGAACATAACAAAAAAGAAAACAAGAAGAAGGGTACGGGACAAGGAGTATATTATTAAAGATGTTCTACAAAACAAGTGGTGTTTTGACCAAAAGATCAATGAAAATGTAAAAGACAAAAGTTATTTGATCCAGTGAGTAGTGAAAGGGAACATTATTTTGGGACAGAGTACAAAATAATTATTTGTACACCAAGCACCAATTTTCAAAACAAAGTTACAAACAAAATTGTCATGTGAGCACAAAAAAATGTCTATGTAGTTCAAAAAATGATAGTATGGCTTAAGAAGTGAAAATAGAAGCCTGCAGAGGTGATTCAGGGGATAGAGAGTGCATTTTGAATACATCCAGAATCTCCATTTTAATGCACAAATTAGTTTGTCATATAAATAAGATGCAACAGTTCAAATCTAGATAAGTAAAGTATCATCATCCTTGCACCATTTGATAATAGAACGAGCTATCCACAAACCCCATGTCACAAGACACTAAGATGCATGAAACAATAGGTCAAATACCTTAGCATAATAGTCCTTCCAAACACGACGAGCAATCTGGTGCCCTCCCAAGTCAAAAGCCTTGAACTTGATCTTCCCAATACTCAGCTCCTCGGATGTAGGGTATTGCGTTGGTTGATGTTGAACCAATCTCTGCCCAATTCCAACATTAAAACACAAAAAAGATCGCATCACCCAAACCAATCAATCAAAATGCTCCCAAGATCTTCAGAGGAACAAAAATGACAATTTAAGAAACAACCCAATACTATTTGCAATAGACAATTAGATATCAGAGAACATTCATGAATAGATGAAAAAAATACTTGACGATTCATCAGCCGTAATAGATCGATCATACAAAAAACAGTCGAAACCTTCAGATTACTAGATTAGACCAAAAAGAGCTCAAATCGAATAAAGCAAAATCACAGGCTTCTAGAGAATTGAAAATTGTTTCAGACAATCGGAATATCCGAGCAGCAAACGAAGGAAACAGGAGAGCAAAATACAGGAAAGGGGGGAAAAAGACCTCATCTTTGAGCATGTGAAGCAAGGTGGTTTTCCCCGCATTATCAAGGCCGAGGAACAAGATCTTGGCCTCCTTCTGCCAGAGACCGAGAGAGGCAAGGATCCCGTAAAACCAATCGACCAAGAACATCTTTCCTTGCGCAAGCTACGATCCGAGGGAAATCGAAAGTCCGATCCGAGGGAAATTAAGGTCCGATCCAGAGAAATCGAGGAACGCGAAGAAGAAAGAAGAGAAGGAATCGGGCGGATGAGGGGAGGGTAGATCGACCGAAAAGGCTTAATAGGAGGAGGAGGAAGAAAAGAGAAGAATTGATACTGGTAAATTGGTAAATGTGTTCGTATGTGAAGAAACGGCCAAACCACAAACCGGGTGCGTAGGGCCGGCCCACAAAGAGAGAGAGAGGTAGGTTAGGTAGGTTGGAGGAGGCATGTGGTGTGGACTGTGGAGTTACCTCAATCACATCTCAACAATTTTACTCCCTCATCCCAATCAAAAAAACAACTATATTACATGCCAAACATTTTGATGATTCATACTAACACAAAATACTGGTGGGTTAACAAAAAAAATTACACTAACATTTTGTGTCTGTCTGAACTATCACTCTAGCATTACACTAACACAAAATGAATGTGCATATCTGCAGTGTACAAATTGGGATACAAATAGCTTAATCCAAAAAAAAAATCATCCCCATCCTATTGAATCTTTAGAATCCGACAGATAGTCACTTACGCCCGAAGGTTGTGGATACTCGTGCATGTCGGGTCCGGATTTCAATTATTAAGCGTTTATGTGGGTTAGGCTTGAATTTAAAAAAATGTCATAATGTAGTTATTTAAGTCAGTAGATATTTTGATCAAGTCTATCGCACACTTCTTCTATTGACATTGATGTCGGTGGGCGTTGCATAATTAGCTATGCAAGGAGTGCTAAGATGGTAAAGACCCGAATTTGATTCCTAGCAACTGTGTTGAGAGGCAACTATGTTAAGTATAGAGCTTCTGTAAGTTCCAAGTGCATGCTCTATTACAGAATATTGTACTATTGTACATAGTTTCCTTGTAGGAATATGATTTCTTGTACTCCGTAGGATTTTATTCCATATTTTGTTTGGCAAAAAATTCATTTCGTAAATTCTACATGGTATCGGAGCTATTCTGGGATCATACTTAAAACATACTCCCTCCATCCCGGTGTTTTCATCCACTTTCATTTTGGCTCTTGGACCAAGGAAAATATAGTACTCCGTATGACCAATGTACCCTTGCTTACTACTTAGACAAACTAATCCCTGTTATTGACTATCTGTCAAATATGGACTAAAAATACTTTTGTTAATCAATAACTTATCACGGACACAACTCAATTAACTACTGATCAATTGTTCATCAATAACACAACTCAAGTGAAAATTTCACTTTAAAAAATCTTTCAAAGAACCTAAATTAAAAAGATAAAGTTCAAACACGACACAAAAAGATGAGAAAACTTAGATCCACCATCTACTTCAATTTGATCGAATCATGACAGGAGGGCACCATCTTCGACGGAGAAAAACTTAAATCTATTGCTTTGCATTTGTGGATGCCGCGGAATAGATCTTTGAGTGAGAAAAGCTTGGGGATCCATTGCTTTTAAATTTATGGCTCGAGGACAACATGCGACTGATAAAAGCTTAGATCCAGCACCATCTTCATTAAATCCATAGTTTTGATTCATCCGTCACTCAATGAGTAAGGTAGCTGTTGAAAAGTATGACGATGAAGGATTTAGAGTACATTATTGAAACAAGAAGGAAGAGAATGGATGAAGAGATTGTGGCTTTGAGTCTCACAAAGAGAGGACGGTGAGAGGAAAAAAGCGAGAGACGTAATTGGGGGCAAAAGGGTCACTAGACCTGGCAATCGGGTCAATCGGTTTGGTTCTAGTTCGAGTCTTTTCGGTTCGGGTCTCTTGCGGATATATGTTATAATCAGTTCGGGTCGGTTCAGTTCGGGTCAGTTCAATTCTGGGTTTCTTTCGGTTTGATTGGTTTTCGGTTCGGTTTCGATTCCAGTTCGGGTTTGTATCGGTTCGGGTTTATATCGGTTCGGGTTTGTATCGATTCGAGTTTGTATCGGTTTAGTTTTATATTATTTCATTAAAATATGTTTTTTTTAGAAACACATCAACATATGTAAAAATATATCGGCAATTCTTTTTCTCCAAGTTCATTTGATAAATGAAATATTAATAAATTTGATCCATTTCGAGTCTAATCGGTTTCGGATTTAATCGGTTTGGGTTAAGTCGGGTTCGGATCTGAATCGGGTCTGAATACATTCGGTTCGGTTTCGGTTCGGTTCGGATCATTTCGGGTGTTCGGTTCTATTTCAGTTCATCAGTTTTCGGGTCAATTCGGGTTCGGTTTTGGGTTATTCGGTTCGGGTTATCGGGTCCAGGTCAGTTTTGCCAGGTCTAGACACTATAGGATATTTAGTTTACCATATATAAGGAAAGTGGACGAATACACTGGGACAACCCAAAAAGGAAAAGTGGACAAAAACATTGGGTTGAAGGGAGTAGTATTTTTCGTCCGTCAAAATTAGCAATTGTACATTGCCCGATTGCTTAGTTTCAGATGATGGTTCTTCCTTCCGAGTCTGCTGGTGCCATCTCTTTGTCCGTCCAAGTTTCCAATCGCAGTCCCTTCGTTCAGATTTTGTCTTCGTCCGGGTCTTTGTCCAGATTTTGTCTTCATCCAGGTTTCAGGTTTCAGATCCCTTTGATCGCAGGTCCAATTATCTTCGTATGTCGATCCATATCGTTGCTCTGTCCAACAACCATTGTTCGGCAGCTACACATCCAACGGCGTCATGACAGTCACCGAAAGTGCCAAGAAGATAAGATTGATTCATGATACGTCTTCCATATATTATCTCCACTTGTCTGAAGGTCTTGGTAATTCCTTGACCAAATATCTTCTCAAGACTAATAAATTTGATATTTGGGAAAAGGCAATTCGTAATGCTTTGGGCGGTAGAGGCAAATCAGTTTTTCTATCGTCTACCGGAGTACCCACCGATGATCATGAGATGTCTACATGATATGCTAGTAATCAAATCATATGCAATTGGATATTCAATGGTGTGGATGAATCCATCCAGCCTAGTATTGTCTCTCATAATATTGCTTTTGAGTTGTGGGATGATCTCAAAAAGTAGTACAGTTGTAGTAATGGTCCTAAGATTTATCAATTGAAGTATAATCAAATACTTTGCGAAAAAGGGTCTGAGTGTCCTGGCGTATTACAATTTTTTCATCACCCTCCGGAACCAGTTGTATGGCTCCACAGATCCTATTGGAGGGTGCACTTGTGGCGCTGGAGCTGCCAATCGTGCACGTGTTGAGCGAGATAGGACGATTGATTTTCTGTTAGGGTTTGATGATGAACAATTTGGTTTGCTCAGATCTCAACTCGTTGGCATGGTACCCGTCCCAGACTTGGATAAAGCATATTATCTTGTGTCACAAGAGGAACGCCACAAAACCATTGTTTGTAGTCGGGATGACCATACTGATTCAGTCGTGTTTTCCATGCAACGCCCAACCGCTTCCAAAAAATGTCTTGTTCGCATTGTAAGCGTACAAATCACACTAGCACTAGCGCTATTACTGTAGGTAACGGTCAATTCTTACCCGTAACACACACTGACTCGAGTAATGTTTATACACTTTAGTTGTAAATATCATCTCCATTTCCTTCACCATGCCCCTTCCTTTTCTCTAATATATTATGTCCATTATTTTACGAAGAATTAATATTATACCATTATATTTAATGCCAATACTTTTAGATAGAAGACTGCCACGAACCAAGTGTGATATATGGCCCTCTATGAGCATGGGCTATACGGACATTGTTCATCCACTCTAAAATCGGTTTAGGTTTAAAGGATAAATTTGCTTTTAATTACATAATCATTAACCTCTTGAATCTATTGAAGATTTTAGATCAAATGACTATGTTAGTAGCTAACTGATGAAGAGTGAATGAGTTGTTTTCCATTGGATTGGGTGGGTTGACCAAGAAATGTTCCTTTCAACTTATGGCTTCTTCTAAACCCTTGATTTGCTATAATGCTCTTTTTCCATAGAACCCTTTTGTAGTTTGTTAGATAGATGTGCAAAATCGCTTCATTGAAACTTTTATGGATTGAAATTTTGATTTAGAGAACCAATTTGACCAAAAATTCAAACTTATAATCGAGAGCTGAAAATAGATTTTATGCTCTAACAACACTGAGTTTTCTACAATTTGTTTTATTTACATTTTTAATTTAAGGGCAAAATGGGTACTTGCCTAACAAAAGTAATCTCAACTTTAAACCCGTGACATTACAACAGATAATTGATTGGACGGCTTTGTGATTATTTTAGACAAATTTTCTACGGAACAAATAACACCCCAATCGAGAAATAGCACAATATCACCATCATCCTTGGTTGTTTACTTACTTTACTACCTTTCCCTATAACTAAGGTAAAATATAACATCGGCTAAAGAGATAAAATCAGTCTCAATAAAATCATATTCCCAAAATAATTCCTTCAAAAGGCATGACGAGGCAAATCCACAAGAACATACATGTTGCAATGTCTCACCTTTATATCTTTATGTATGTACCATTAAGAACAAACATGTGATTAAAAAATTAAAAATTCATAATATATGCCATCAGTTTAAGCTTTGGGCATCTCCGCGGCAAAAGAAAAAAAGAACACAAGTTCTAAAAAGATCAAAAAAAATCAATAAAAGTTTATATATTACCTCATGTTTATATATTCACTCATTGCCAAACTCAAGAAAGATTATTACCTAAAAGTCTAAAACATTATGGGAAAGAACATGAAAACAAAACTTCTCTTTTCCTACTTGGCAACAAAAGCCAGTACAAATTCTATAAAAGTTGAACCTCCCAAAAGATGGAACCCAGAATAATTACGCAAATCACCTTAAGGAATATTGATGACACAAAGGCGAGTGAGTCCCTCCTAAATCATTTGGTAGTTCGCCATGGAGCTTTAGACAGCAATTGGCTCACTAGCGGGGCTAGATGTGTCAACTTTAACCTGTCATTTGAAGGAATTCGCACAGGGTTATATAGGGAAATATATTTTCTGGCACTAAATGCTAGACTTTCAGTTTATATCAACTTATCAAGAAAAGGAAAAGAAAATATGCAGTTTGTGCATTCACATTTTGTTGGTGCAAAAGATGTACTGTTATATATACCAATTAACAATTGGAGAGAAACTTTGTTCATAACCTGAGGAGGATTCCCTCACTGCCTGCAATTTATACATTGCAAACATGTGAAGAGATAATGTAATCAATTTGGCTTGTCAACTTTATGACTCTAAGATACCTCCAATCCAGATAGAAAGAGAAACTGTAGCTTATCCCAATTGTGTGACTTTGGTCACGCACTCACGCCTATTTCAGTCGCACGGCAGAGAGAGCATACACGGCACTGACTTGGACCATCAATCCAATGTGGAAGCTATGTGGGCCCTAAGGTTGCATCGACTGAGTAGGCGACGGACTTGAGTATTAACTTTATGATAAATCATTCATCAAACGACAGACACAACGTTTAAGCCCAAATAGAGCCAGTGCCACGTATGCTCCTTCCGTTAAAACTTGGACAGATTGGTTATGGTTTACGGGTGGCCCAATTGTAAATAAGTGGAAACTTTAGGGACCCAGTTGGTATAAACATGTAACCAAAGCATGAGGGGCCAAAACAACACAATGGCATACCTGAAGTATTAAATTTGAGTTTAAGCATATATAATTGATCACACAAACAAACAATCTTTGACATAATTAGTCGAGTGGGGGGCGGTGTGGATTGAGGTAGGTGTTTAGTCCAGTAGAAGTAGGCTACCAAAGAATGAAGTTTAGAACTAGGCCAATACATTGCCAAAAACATAAATAAAATTAAGGGAAAAGATGCATTACCTTGGCTGATTTGAACAGTTCATCAAGCACCTCAGACAAAGTTGGATGTGCATGGACTGCTAATTTAATATCCTATACAATGCAACCAAAGCAATTAATGGAATGACACAATATAAAGCTCTTGTCACAGATTATGTTATATTTACACAGTTCAGTCCCCGTTTCATGGTTAAATAGTTGATTTTACAATATCAATGATGGAGCAACTACTTTAACTAGTCATTATCTCATTATATTTTTCATGCAAGTGGAAATAATCTATGATTATGAAAGTAATTTATTGAATCTCATTATTCCTTTATAAGAAGGTTCCTAGCAAGAAAGGCTTTCTACCGCCATGCTTTTCTTGAATTTCTTCCACAAAATAATGTTAAATAATTTCATTGAAACTAAATGTCATGTAATCAACCCAAATTAATTGGGATTAAGCTGCTGATGTTGTTATGAGCAGAAAAAAGGTGCTGATGGTACACTATCCACATTTAAACATAGTTTTATCCTTTTGACAAGTGCACGGTCAAAAGATGAGTCTGGCGCAACTCATGAAGTATTTTCGGTCTTTCCTTATGTCCCGGAGATCCAGGGTTCAGATCCATCCCCCTTGCCAAAACAAAAGTGAAAGGTGGCCTAGAGTATGCCAGGTCCCATGATGTTTAGAAGGAACACAAACCTGTATGCGGGTCCCCATAGCTATGGCATTGGAAGCTTCATGAATGAGGTCTGCAGCATGCAATCCAATGATATGAACTCCAAGGATCTCACCATTGTCTGGTCTATAGATCAACTGCAGAACACAACATATAAAGACTTTTCAATGTTACGAAATGATCCAAAAACAAGGTGAAGAATAAGATGATTGCAGCAGCATAGTTTAAGAACCAATCTGACTAACAGAAAACCATTGTCTCACCCTGGCAAGTCCTTCCCCTTCATTCTCAGCTAGAGCTTTTGTGTTAGCTTTAAAGCTAGTCTTTGCCACTCTTATTTCAAATCCTTCCTTCTCAGCCCTTTCCTTTGCTTGAGGCTGAAAATGTGTTGGGACTTCATGCTCAATTGAAGAATAACGCACTAAGATGCAATAGCATTTTCTCAGAAGAAAATTTGTTTGCACAGTTTTACTAGCAAATCAACTCAGCTTTTAAAAAAAATTTACTTCCCTTAAACAGTTAATGACCTATACAATAAAATATTGCAGATTGCAAGCTATATTTACAAAATGTTTGCAATTCATAACACATACATGTTAACAAATTTTAAACTGGAAACATATTGAATGAATTCTTCACTGACATGACTTAAACTATCCCGTTACAACAATGATAGGCACACATCCCTTCAACCATGCCATGCCCACACTCTAACATGCATGGTGGAGGCCACTAGGATCCACTGAGTAACCCCCCCCCCCCCCCCAAATGTGAGGGAGGGTATGTACCTATCTTTTTATCTTGTTACTACTAAACCAGATATAGCTTATGCAGTCAGTGTTGTAAGATGCATGTCATTTCTCAATTATTAGTAAGTCATTCGAATCCCAAAATACTTAAAGGGGTTATTGGAGGCGAACAGATGTCACAATGATATTATTGCTTACTCTGATGCAGATCGGGCAAGGTCTCCTAGTGAAATCAACATATTGGTTTTGTGTTTTTAATGCAGGTAATCTTCTTTGAAAAGTAAGAAATGAGACATCATTGCATAATCAAGTGTTGAGACAGAGTAAAGGGATATGGCCCTTTATCCAAGTGAATTCTATGAGATTAATTTGTAAGAATCAAAGCATATCGAGATTCAGAAAAAGTAATATATAAAGAAATCAGCATGTCATTTGCCATCAATCAATAGCTCAAAAAACTAGTGCATTGGTTTTGACAAACCATAGCCCACTACTTCCTTTAGACGCTGGCAATTTCCCTTTTGGTTTTAAATATTACTGAGACACTTATATTTTTTATGTAAACATGGTTAATGCCTCTTATCTCTACATCCACGACATACATACAATGATAAAGAAGGCCAAATGGGTGGCACTGTGGCAGTTCACAATGACCTCAAAAAATAAATGACACCATTTAAGAAACAAAATGTCAAGCCATTGATAAAATAAAGGGAAAACCAACAAACAATAGGGAAAAAGACTACAAACAGTATGATTGTATGGTATCTGGGTTTCAAATGTTTGAAATTTGAAATCATACCTCCGTCAGTCCAACCATACTGATTTCAGGATGAGTGAAGCATGCTGCTGGAATGCTTAGATGGTTCAGCACATGGTCCCTCCCACTAACTTGCTCAACAACTAATAAAAAGCCAGATTCAGTTTCACTACACATGCACTTGCAATTGAAGCTCAATGCAGAGCAGCATAAAAAACTATAAAAAGACTAATGTTTGTTTTCTATACCATATTAATCCATTATTACCAGAGATTCCTTGTGCGCTTGCGGCATGAGCGAGCATCATTTTTCCATTTGCATCACCAATGCAGTACAAGTGAGGAACCTAGCATCAGAGTATCAAATTTTAGAACCCCAATTATTTATAATGTTTAAAAAGAGAATCAAAATTAAGAAAACAAGCAGTAGCACACCAATTCCCCATTTGCATCAAGGACTCGCATGCGCTCATCAACAGGAACGAATCCACGCACTGTTTGAACATTGATCTGCATAGCATTTCTCAAGACTGTTATTGGAAGTGCTCAATGCAGATTTTGAAGAAGAGATTTTTGGAAAAAAATTATCTTGCAACTAACATTTTCCAAACCAAGTCCTTGTGTAAAAGGAGCCCTTCCAGTTGCAATAAGAGCTGCATCTACCTGCATGGCATCATATATTTCAGTTCATAATTTCTACAAATATAGGAAGAAGAATCACAAACAAATTTCAGAGAAAAGAAATAGAATATTTGTAGCACAAAAAAGGCCATCCTTTTATTATATTCTTTGTTCGTCTATCAGTCATGCATCCATTGCCAATGCATGGTAAACGAATCATTATTGACCATGAGTTAGCTTGGGATAAGCAATGGACTAAATCAAAATGGCATTTTAAACCTCTTTTGTTTCTTACTTTGTATGACTTTTGTAGTAAATGCAACAATATATCAAAGGTCTAACCAAAACAGTCTCTATTCTTAGTGGGATAGGACAATGTGCATCATGCCTACCCCACCGCAGAGTCGAATGGGGTTGGGATTTAACGGAGTTGTTGTGTTAGAGATCACTGAGATAGAGGAAGAAACCCTCTGTTGCCCGTGGCTAAAAGTGGAAGAACTTCAAATCCTATAGTCCGTGAATAATTAGGAAGAATTGTTTAATTGCTTCAATGATGGTTTTATTCATGAATATAACCCCTTCATTTATACTACTCCCAAGAGTCTTGGCGAGCAAGTTAATAGAGTTCTAACCTAATACAATAATAATAATGATAATAATTATCATTATTATTATTATAATTATAATTATATATTAAATCCTAGATCTGTAAAATGTTGTTGCTTATCACCCATGATCAATGCATTTTCATCCTAGATCCGTATCATGTTTGTTTACCCACTTTCCCTTATTGGATTTACCAAAAATCATTTCCTTCTTACTTGATTTCCTTTTTTTTAGTAATGAGCATGTGGTTTGTGGCTCACAAGATCTCACTCATCTAAACAAATTCCAACAATACTCTTTTTACACTTTTCTTAAACTCTGCAAAAGCCAAAATTGATAAGGTTTTTTGAGCAATACTTGATGTAATCTACATCAACTAACACAATTAGACCTATGCATAAGACAACATGCAAATCACCTCTAGAATATCCTTTGGTTCCTTTGTCTTTGCATCAATAAGCTCAATGGACACTGGTTTTCCATCCTTTGCTGGCGTGATCTGCCAGAGCATATAGAGAATACAACAAACCAATAATTCATTAGAAACGATATAAATGCCACATTACAAAAAGATATGTGACATCAAGTACCTTGCTGGCAAATACACCAGTATGATAGTCAATCTTCCGTGGATTGATGAGAATTCGCTGTGCCAGCTTCCCAATTTCAGGATCAAACCCAGGCATAAGCTGATCTAGAGCTTCAATAAATGTAACCTGTTCAATTGACAGTTGTCAGCATGCAGACAAGGTCTACTCTCATTTTATTGTCTTATAGAATCAATAAAAAAATTAGTTAGCACTTTTAGGAGATGTTTAATCAAGGTCAGCATGTAGGTACAAACGTACAGTTCCAGTTCTGAACTATGGCCAAGACTAGAAATCAGATCTATTAGAATGGCTATCAAGTAACAAAATAACAAATTATAATAACAAAAGAAATTACTAGAAAACATAGCAATACAGCTTCATGATAGCTGATTTATTATTTCTCACTGCATAACTATATTTCAAAATAAACTACCAGAAAGCATAAAAATAGGTTTGACAAAGGTATGCTCCATCTTGCCTTGTTTTTTCCTGGTAGAACAAAACAAATAGCTTGAGTAAAATAGTCTAAGAAAAAAGTAAAGATACCTCACTTCCAAGTGCAGTGTATACGTCACTAAATTCAAGGCCAATATAGCCACTTCCAATAATAGCAATCCACTCAGGAACAAGTTCCAATTTGAGTGCATGATCACTTGTTATAACAGTCTTACCTACAGTTATGCAGAATTAGTGTCATTTTATATGTATGCCTCATGGGGCTCTTCTCAAACTGCTAAAAAAAGTTTTTACATAGGACTGAGTGTTTTAATCATAGAGTCCGTTAATTGCAAGAAACCTTTCATTTTACGCTACAACTTTTTAAGGCTGAAGATGACCTAGTAAAGAATCATAGTAGTCCAAACTCTAGATAAAGATTAATGAAAAATCACACTTACCATCAACTTCAATTCCTTTTGGCACAAAGGGGACAGACCCCGTAGCTATAATAATATTTTTTGCTGTTACCACAGTATCTTCAGACCCAATCTTCACTTTTTGTGGACCCTGAAATAAAAATATGCACAATATAAATATAGAATGTGATCATATATGGAACCACATAGTAAATCAGTGCATCCAACTCTTTAGGCATAACCTACCATTATCATACCAGCTCCTGTCAATATATCAACACCAAGAGCTTTTAATGAATTAGTCAGGTTGTTTCGAATTTTTGATGCCAAGTTATTGGCATGATCAGCAACTGCTTGCCTATCATATCCAGCTGCAGCGACCTATCATTAACATAAGTAATCCAGCATGTACAAAATCAGAGTGGATTTTAATTCCCTAGAAGAAATTAAGAAAAATTATTATAGAAATAAAGATCATGAGCTCTACAAAAGGATTGAGGTTTGAGAATATCAAGAATAAGTACCTGTAAGCCAAAAGACTTCATGTGGTGTTCATTTTGAAGCTCTCGCATGCGTCCACTTACTGCTAGTAGGGCTTTAGAAGGAACACAACCCCTGTTCACACATGTTCCTCCAACGACATCGCCTTCAACAATCGCAGTTTTTAAGCCCTATAAGGATTTATGTAACATTACTCATTGATCATTTACAATAATGATTAGGTGTTGTGTAGTTTCTCCCACTTTGCAACAATCATTAAGGGATGGGCTTGATAATATGACAAACAACAAATCAAGTAACTGATGTTCAGTCCAAATACAAATCTGCATTCCAGTAGAGCCTTGTTTGAAATTCTATTCACAAAAGTTAAGATGCACTTCAGAACTTTGTACAGTTTGTAATGTATGATTTATAGAAGCATCCCCTACTAAAGCTCAATAACTAATTCAGTCTAGAGTGAGATAAAGTGCCATTTCTAAAACATTAAGCTATCAAACATCCACATTATTGGCTAGAAATAAGGAATGAAGAGAGAATGACTCGAGCTCTAACTCCATGTAAGCTTAAAAAAAATAAATTAAAAAAAAAATTATACAATTTCACCATATTGAGTTACTCCATATCATAGTGGCTGCAACTATCTGGGCAGATTAACCATTCAAGCTTAAAGTGTAAAAGTGATCATGCTAGGAATGTTATTACGAATTTTTTTTTAAAAAAAGATAAATTAATTTCACCTTCTCAACCGCGTGAAGAGCAGCACCATGACCGCCAACACCAGCGCCAATAATCAACAAATCATAATCAAATCCATGGGTAATAGACGGAGTGCCATTTCCCGACAAGGCCGATACCTTCTCAAAATGAGAGGGTTTCAAGAGAAGTGAATCTAACCGGGAAGAATGCAGCGGAGATTTCAACGATACGTTCCCGAATGCTTCCCTCCTCAGGCCGCAAGATCGCAGTGATCGCGGCACCAGGGAGCCATGAACCGCGGCGGCGCAGTTCGATCTCGGCACCGGAGCGGCGGAAGCAGAGTGAACTATCCCGTACTGCATATTTCTGGTATAGATGGAGGGGAAGGAAAGAGCGATGGGTATATAGAGCTCGGCGAAGCTGTAATGGCGTTGAGCTTCGAGAGATCCGTTGGATTGGCGGAGTTAACTAAGCTGCAGCAGTCGTTTGGTAACCCAAGTGTACACCACCACCTTCTCCATAACCCATTTTTATTTTATTTTTATTTATATATTTTTTTTAACTTTCTTGCCTTTTTTATGTGGACAAGAAAGGGGTGGTGGACAAATGGGGTACACCTTTAGTGTACCCCTAACATTTTTCTATCTTATTAATTTCGTTACAGTACAAACTTCAAAAAATTAAGGGACATCTTAGGTGGGGACTAGCCGCTTAGAGGGGTTCATTCGGATATATCCGATCAAATCTGATCCGGTTTTTCGGATATCCAAAATTTTTAAATTGATAAATATCTATTTCACGTTGATCCGAAAAAATACGGATATTCAAATTTTCTATATTCAAAATTTTGGATTGGAAAATCTTTTAATTTTCCAATTAAATTTATAAGTAAAAACATGAATTTGTTTAATTTAGAAGGAAAAAATATGATGACACAATTTAATATTAAAACATGTTTCATTCCAAAAATATAATAAAACATACTTTGTTCAATTCAGAAATGTTTGAACAAAAAGTATAAGCAAGACAAACCATCAAAATTATATATGCATATTAGTGTCATTATATAGATCTTGTGCAAATATTTTCAACGACATACTATTGGAAAATTAATGGCTTCAAAAATTTATGAACAAAATATATATTTTCATACAGACATTAAATGAAATAAATAAAATAAAAAAATTGCATTTGTTAAACCGTGGTCACGGCCACAAACAACTCCACTCATGCAGCAACATCACGAAACAGAAGAGCAGTGTTCATCCGTGTTCACCGCATACGTGACGTTGTCACGGTAGATCACAAACTCCCCTCCATGAGGCATTACACATAGCCCTACAAGCCGCTCGTATTGGCATCCATTCCGTGACCAATTGTGTTTATTATTGAGAAGGCAAATACTTGAACGAATAACGATTACGATGATTAAAGAAGTATGGCATTACAAGCCGCTCGTATTGGCATCCATAAACATCTTTTTCTTTAGTTGTGACTCTTATTACGCTCGTATCTTAAGAAATTCTAAATGTTTGACATCTCATTCGCTTAACAAATGAGCGCGTACTAGTGGAACCAAGCTAAATCGTGTTTAAATGTTATGTATTTCTGGTCGTTCGTTTGTTACGAGCATACTTTATTTAACATGTCCATGAAGAATAATCGAATAAATGGACTTGTTCTTAACAAATAATCAAATGAACAAGCAAACATTAATTTTCACAACATTGATTAATTAAAATCATAACGAAATACTGCGTGTACAAAAACTTTATTCCCTATTTTAAAAATTATTTCTTCTGAATCAATTTTAAACACACTTTTCCTACTTTTCAAAAACAATCATGGTCCATTTGGTACACAGAATTAACGGAATTAAAATTGATTTGAAATTTCAAATTTTATGAAATTGACTTGAACGGAATTAGATTTTCCATTTCCAATTCATTGTTAACACTACAAATTCCAAATACACACATTTTTATAATACCAAACACAAGAATTACAATTATTATCTCCCTTACTGATTCCATAATTTAAATTCCGTGTACCAAACGTAACCCGAGAATATTTCACAAACCCACCTGCATGCATATAGTTGTCGACCCAGCTTTTTTGAGGGCAAAATGTTCAAGCCATGAAAAGGAAAACGTCTCTGGTCCAGTCAATTGAGTTTAAAGCCGTTTGTAAAACCATAAAAAACTGGGTAGTTTTCATTACCCTAAACTCAGATAGCTCTTTAATAACCCTAAAACACAAATGACACGACCCTCATGCAGGCTTTTTCAAGTGTCTAAATCCGAAGCTACAGTATTAATTAAAAAAAAGAGAGAAACTAAGTGGTAACAGAAATTTGTAAGTTCAACTGCCAGAGACTAGGAGAAGCAGCCCATTGCAATTTCATCTTACTTTATGCCGACACGCGCTCAGAGTTCGTCCTGGAAAAAAAACGGGGAGAAAAATGGCGTTAGAAAGTTGGGGGCATTAGCATGGTCGTGATGACCCGTAAATGCTGTGACATTCAGAGTAGTCCTTACATGTACGTCTTCTGATTTCGCGTCATCATCATCATCATCATCGGCATCATCCTCTCCCTCATCAGCCTGAAAGAAAACACATTACTTCGTCAACAAGGACACAACAAGAAAACTAGAAATTGATTTCTGCAGTTTTTTTTTAAATTGAAAAAAAATATGCTAAATGCTTACATCGGAATCTACTGGATCATCGTCCTTGGAATCCTAAAGAGAGGAAAAAATTCAAGTCAGATGTTGAGAATGAGATGCCAGAAAAATAAACGAAGCTTCACAAAACCATATCCGGATAAAACAGCATTGCATAAATCATAATGTGTAGTTTATATATAATACCTCATCGGCGGCCTTCTTTTCTGCCTCCTCAAAAGCAGCCTTCTCAGCCTGTGAAATCAGAGAGCATAGAAGAAGAAGAATATTGAGACACAGCTTTTTTTTTGCTTTTCATTTTATAAATGTAGCTTGGGATGTCAATTCATACATCTTTGTTTTTGCCCCATGTCTCTTCGGCCAATTTCTTGGCATACTCGGGATCATCACACACCAAAACATTGTCAAACAAGGTTCCAGATTTCACCTTCAGATATCATATAATCTCAGTTAACATATAGTAAGTACCAGGGAAAAAAACAATGGTATGTGAACCATGAAAACATGGAAATAAGTTCTTTAAATATGCTCCAAACCTGCCACAATTCAATGCCCACATACTTCAAACTTGGGTAGACATATATATCTGGGTCATCCTTAAAGTCTGTAAACAAATAAGATGTTAGAATGTATGCCTACAACAACAAACCCAATAAAATCCTACAAAAAATAGGGTCTGGGGAGGGTATTTGACTATAATGGAGGAAAAATTGTCAACAGAACATATTGGAATATAGAAACTGTACCAGGGTTATCGATCATAGGAGCCTTCCACTTGCCCTTGTAGTTAGGGTTCTTAATTTTCTGCCAAAAGGATAAAAAACAAGTTAGGAAGAAGTATCATCAAGACAAAGATAGCAAGCATTACACAATAGTTAGGGATTGTTTGAACCTTTGCTTCCCATGGGCCCTTGTACTCTGGGTTAGGAATAGTAGGAGCAGTCCACTCACCATCCTCCTCATCATCCCAGTCGTCGGGCTATAGTGTTACCAAATTTAGTTAAGTACTGTTTCAAATTACTTTCCAAGTCTATGTACCAAATAGCAAAACTAAATAGCATGTACTAGATAGATCATCACCTTCTTCGCCTCAGTATCGGCTATCTCCTTGGGGATCTCATCGTAACCCTGTAGATAAATATTCATAAGTAATCAAGCATTACCTATTATATAAAAATATATATGTTATATACAAGCAACACAGCAAAATGTACCTCTGGCTTCTTATCTTCGGGATCAGGGATGAATTCCTTGTCATCCCAGTCATCAGGCTGTCAAAGTACATAGTAAGAGGCAATTTAGTAAAACAACATAAGTTAACAACAAGTCAAAGCTTTAATAACAAGAGGCAACTTACTTTCTTTGCCTCTGGATCCTTAATTTTCTTTGGTGGGAGGAGATTCCAGTCCTTGTACAAGCTACCGGTTTGCTTCTCCACATTATCAATGAGAATACTATAGGTTGCATCGGGACGGAGGATGAAGGTATAAACATGGGTCAGTTGGTCAGTCTCACATGGAACGTCCTTCTTGATCAAGTGGTTTGTTCCATTGTAGTTAAGAATGGCATGGACCTTTTTCGTGCTGTATCCACAGATGTCAGGTCCAAACATAATACTGCATTCAACCAAATGCTAAAGGGAATCAGTAACAATACAATGATCAAAACAGCTAAAATGAACTCTACTATTGCAAGTAGTACGATCATATAACCTGTATGGGGTATCACCACCAAATTTCTTTTGATCAACCTCACCACTGAGCAATTTCATGTACCCACCACCACAGTCAAGCTTTTGCTCATGCTTGACTGAGAATTGGAAAACAAGGGTCTTGTCCTTGTTGCTAAACTCAGGAAACTGAGCTGAGATGGCATAAAATCTATAGTCTTCACTGGTCTGAATACCTGCACATATAACACGTGATTGATTAATACTTATTCAAATACAACTCAAATCTTTGAATAAAACTGGGTAGACAGAAAAGGCATTCACCTTTATCATTTTGGTCTCCATTCCATTTACCAGATGTGTGGTTCCATTCTCCAGCCATGTTTTCATCTTTCTTCCAGTCAGAGGGGACCCACCGGTCCTTCCAGCCATCTAAAGAGCTCAACACGAATATGCATGAGCATAAAAACATGCCAATTCACAGTTCTCAAAAAAAAAAGCTTCACGCAGAGTTTGTCAAGCCTATATTCCAGTCAATTGTTGCTACTCCAAGATCACAGCAACATTGAACAAGAACATAGTATCATAGACACAAACACATGGATAATCAATGAAGCATACAATACAGTCTACACATATATTACACTTCACAGAAAATGCCTAATTTGAAGCAGTAACGGATCAAGGTACACATTGATCTGAACATTTCCGTTTAGATTTATCTCTAGCCAAACAGAAGTTCAGATCATCATTCAATTGCCTTTTGATGCAGCACTTACTTCAAGCGCATCCAAACATTTTCATTTTGCAAATCCATTTATCACAGAAACAGCCTAAACTCTAAACCATTCAGAGATCTATAATCTATAAAAAGAAACCAGAAACAACACATTGCAATCTGCGATCCATACATTACAGATCTACAATCAAATCCGAAACCAGAGCCGGATCAAATCAGAAACTAAAAATTGAAAGATCATCAACACAATCAAACGGATAACGAGATCAATGCAGTGCGAGAGCATAATTACCATCAAAACGCTCGTCGAAGATGACTTCGGCGGAGACGAAGGCGACGAAGAGACACAGCTGAACGGCCAGAGGGAGGAAGCTAGGGTTTAACCTTCTCGGAGCAGCCATTTTTCTGAGTTACTCTGATGAGGTGTGATGGGATCGCAGTGAGGCTATTTATCTGCGGGAAGTGCCGAAGTGTTTCTTCGGTTGGTACGTTTCGCTCAGTGGTGGAGACTGACGTTTTAGCTCGGATGAGGTGTACCAATGGAATAACGACACGTGGTACTTCGGGGTCACTGGTCTTACGTGGCGGATTTTGATTGGAGTTAACACGATGCCTGCTGGATGGATCAGCAACGACGGAAGTGAGTGCGTTTGGCGAAGCTTATACGGAGTACTCGAGTATATGGCGCTTTTGACATTCGTTTCACGCTTTCGTATTTAAAAAAAAAAGAAGTTAATTTTTCTATTTTTTTCTTATTTTTGTTAAAATTAGATCAGATCAATAAAAAAATTATTATTATTATTAGGAATTATTATTATTATCATCATCATCATTATTGTTATTACTCAATACTTTTTAAATTTCATACTCCTTCCGTTTGGAAAAAGTGTTCCTATTTTGACTTTGTGTAAAAATAAGGAAGTATTAAATTGTAGTTGACTTCCAATTTTGCCCTTGATGTGATAGGTAAAAGTAAGATGTGATGGATAGATTATTAGAGATAAAGTATGATGTGATAGATAGGGTATGAAAAAGTAAGGGTAAAAGTGGTTTTTTAATAGAAAGTGAAAGTGTTTTGTTGAAAGTGAAAAAAATGAAAGAGAAGTGTTTTAAAAAACGGAGGGAGTACTTTTTACTTGTTTAACTTAATATGATTCTTTCAAAAATTAAATTTAATTTCTCTTAAAAAATATGAGAAAAAAGAAAATGAAATTTTTGTACTATTATAATTTATGTAGAGAAAAATAAAATGATATGAAGCACAATTTTTTCTTAAAAATGAAAAAAAATAAACTTTAGAAACAAGTTTAATAGAAAACTAAGAAAGTAATCCTTAATTACTAGATGTCGGAAAAATTAATTTTAAAATACATTGCCAATGTCAATCTAATTCTAATTTTAAAATACATTTTTATTGCTGCCTATAATTTGAGTTTCTAAAGCTATTACATTATAAAATGTGAATGAAAAAATATTATTACATTATATTATTACATTATAATCTGAATGATTATTCTAAAATATCAATTAACTGATTTTTTTCATTAAAAAATAATCATAAAATAAAAAAATATTGAATATATTATAATATGAATTATCATTACAATTTTCAAAAGGTATTATAAAGTCCGATCAAATTATTGATTTGAGTTTTAAATAAAATCATAATTAATCAGATCAGATAAGACCAAATCAGATCAGATTCAATCACATCACATCTGATCAGATCCAATCAGAACAAATGAGATCAGATCCAACCAGATCAGATTAGATCTGATTTGATATGAACTACAAAAAATCAGATCAGATTAGAAAAAAAAGTTGAACGGAAAGGAGCCTTACTGAGCTTATTTTTTACTTATTCTTATCAGATTCAGATTCATTTAGATTAGTTTAGATCAGATTCATTCAAATCAATCTTGATCAGATGAATTCATTCAGACCAATTTTGATCAGATGAGATCCATTCAAATCAAAAAAGTACTTAAAAAATAAACAATATTCAAAAATTACTAATAATTAAAATAATAGTCATAATTAAAATAATACCAATAAGAATTATTATCAAATTTCTTAGTCCATGTGCCCACACCTTAGAGGGGGGGGTGAATAAGGCATTAGAAACTTTTTCGGAGTTTGATAAAATTGGTGTTGGCAAATGCGGAAGCAATAAATAAAACGCAAAATTAAAAGCGTAAAATAAATGACACCAATTTAATACTTGTTCGAAACTCCCGACTACAGTACCTCAAGGCTCCTCCTTAAAGATTTCTGAATCCACTAAGACTCGATCTCTTGAACTCCGTCAAAACACCACACTAGGTTGACAAACAACCCTTGCCAATAGGATTCACCCCGAGATTTCACAACGGCTATCTCGAACCGCTTACAATGAAGATTTGCATGCTATCTTCAACCTCTTCCCCCAAGGATTTGAAAGGCTATCCGTGAACCTTTTACCTAAGAATTTCTCGGCTATCCTTAACCGTTAAAACTTGAAAATTTGATGGTTATTCTCGATCGTAAGAATATGTGTTTGAACAACACAAAAATAGGTTCTACACAGTGCCTTGATCACATGGATGAAGAACAAGACTTAGCTGGTGTAGAACGAAAATATACTCTCTAGAAAAGATACAATATCAACCTATAGATATGAGACTATATATCTAATTCACAAGCTCAATAGTGTGTGTATAAAAAGAAAATATTAAAAATGAAGAACTAAAATATGAACACACTTAAAATATAAAGTAGGATGTTTGGAGCTTGGATTCTTGTTTAAATATGAAGGATTAAACCTAGTTGACAAGGTTAATTAGCCGTTGCAGATTAATTAGGATGGATTTTGACTAATTAAAGGTGATTAGATTTGAAATCCGAAATTTGAAAATTCTCCAACGGTAACGGTAGCATGGTATCGGCCTAACGGTATCTAGGTACCGGATGACGGTAGCTGGGTACCAGCTTAGGTGGTTGCAGGGTATCGACTCAGGCCATTTTGCTCTGGCAAAACTTGCACCTAGCAATAGCGAGGTACCGTCCAGACGGTAGCTGGGTACCGCTGCGGCGGTAGGGCGTACCAGAATAGGTACCGGCCCTCTGGCATGGTTTTCCCAAATTTTGCTTAAGTCTTTCTGTTTGAGTTTAAAACATTTTGGATATTTAAAAATGATTGTGAGATGGTTTTAAACATGTTTTAAACATGCTAGATAAAATCATATCCTTACATTTGTTTTCACCTATATTCTACGCTAGTTTAGTGTTTTAAATTCATTTTTGAGAACCGAATCTTAATGGATTCTTGTTGTACCTAAAACACTTAAACAAACGTTAGCTCATATATTGTTTGTAAACATCAAAATACGAGATTTAGCAAACCAAGGCTAACAAAATCATGATGTAAAACAAATAGAATAAACATAGAACTCAACGCAAAACCCTACGAATACCCCCATGTTCTCCAAAAAGAGTCTTGTTTCAAAACATTTATTCCATCTGTCCCAGATTCATATTATCACAATCCTTTTTTGGATGTCCTAATATAATCTTTGCACTTCTTGATAGAAATATGTGGTTCATATTATTTCTCCATGCACAAGTTTTAGCCATACAATTTTACATTTTTTAAACATCGAGCCATTTACACAAGAGAAGTTAATTTTGGGAGGAAGGGAGTACTACTTTTCATTAAAGAATAACAAGATATTGCTTAATCCAATTGTTTTGATTGGCAAGAAATGAAATATTTGCGCTATAAATGTAAAAGTGTAGTAAAAATAAAAGAGAAACAAGACCTAAAATGTATCCTATATTTTGCCATCTCCTCACAAGTCAAAACCCTTGCGCCTTTCCCTTGTCCTCAAACAAAAAAGAAGATATAAAAAAAGAGAAAGGAAAAAGAAGATAATGAAAGAAAGAACTGGAAAGAAAAGGCAAACTTTGCGAGTAACAGTAATCCAGACTACATTTGTCTTTAGGTTTTTCCATTTTTCATTACTTTGTTTTATTAAAAATGATAACTAGAATGGATGTGTGCACTAAAGAATCGATAGAAAAACACATGAGATCATGCAAAAGATAGAAGTGACATTTATTGAAGATAAGTTATGAGAGAATCAACTGTAGTGGCTTGGCCACATACAAAGAAGACCTTGTGATTCACAAGTTGGAAGACTTAAGCGTGGACTCAGTGGAGAAATGAATTTGCAAAAGAGGAATAGGAAAACACGAAAAGACGAGAGACAAGGTGATTTAGTAGCGATTTGTCATCTAAATTTGAATTAAAGAAATAGCAAGAGATTTTTTTGTAAATGACGAAGGGCTTGTTTTCTTCATCTTATTATTATCATTTACACCAGACCAAATCAAATAAAAACAACTTTAAATTGAACTTATTCTTATTACTTATACTAGACCAAATCAAATAAAAAAAACTTTAAATTTAACTAGGATCATATCAGACCAAATCAAAACTTGGGAAAATCAGATCAGACGAAGAGAACATGCCGTAAATGTGATACTTCTCTTGGTTCATGTTTCGACCCCAAGTTACTGGGGATAAGGTTTTGTTATTGTGGTATTACTACATTTTGTTTTTTTCTTTCTCTGATAAACATGTGGATATTTAAGTTAGAAAAAATGAGTCAGGTTGCCAAGACAATATTGACTGGGCAAAAAAATCGCTTATAGGTGTGCCAACAAGAACACTCTTCAAGAGAGTTAATAGGGTGAATGCCTTTATGTTGGCAGTAACCAACAATATCTTAACCCAACCTATTAACCTAATGGTTTTCATCCTTCATAATACTAGGTCTAACTATGGGTACCTTACCAAAACGAAAAATTTGTAGCTTGATCATCCATATTCTTCTTCTTTTAAGATGGAATTACTTGAATACTTTTTCTTCATTTTATACATTTTACCAATAATTTTAACAAAGCAATTCACTCAAACAATGCATGAACATAAAGCCAACGGAACCAACAAATAGAGGAAATGTATCATACCATTGTGGGAATAGACCTTCAGAACTCAGGAGGACAACTTTACTATGATTATCAGTGTATGCCATTTACTTGGTGTGCCCATAATGGAAGAGGGGCCTGGACGAAAATAGGTTGGTTAGACACAGGATGTGTGAATGATAATGTTTCTGCATGTAGTTCATGGCCACCAAATGTTTGACCCTTCCACTCATACACTCCTTCGTATTTCACATCTCCTCTAATAGGAATTCCAAGGTACTGGCAGTGGAGACGGATTTGATGGGTTCTTCCGCTCCGAGGGTATGCCCGAATCAAAACACTGTCTTTCTTAATACCCAAATCAGCCAAAGATTTCTCTTCAACAACCAATACCTCTCCCTTGTTTCCACATTCAGATATTGCCTCTGGGCACCCGACCCCATTAACAGATAGGACTTGGAAATAAGTCTCCATGTCTTTCACGGCTGACCCGCCGGGCAGAGACCTGCCCACATCTGATGCGGCATAAACACGCCATGCTCCGTGTTTTGACCGCCCGTGTCCCGACCTCACAGTGATTTGTCCCCATTTAGGTGCTTGTCCAACGCAAAAACCAAGATACGTCTTCCTAACTTTATGCTCTGTGAAAGCTTTAACCAGCTTAGCAGCTACTTTGTGTGACTTGGTGATTAGCATTACACCACTCGTGTCGCGATCAAGTCTGTTAGCTAGATGCAGTTCTGGCACTTTGGTCCCTGAACATAAAATGCATGTTTAGTATCAGGGAAATCTTCAATTCACATTTGTCTGGATCCAATTGTCCACTTAGGCTGTGTTTGGTTTGAGGGGATTCAAGGTGAGTAAAATCCTCACACTACATTTCCTTCCTCACCCCTCAGTCTCTTCTCCAGCAACCAAACTATGGGAGAAAGACCAAAGTAGGACTAAAACATTGAAAGTATATCAAAATAGGACTTCCACGTTTTTATTCCCGAAATTGGACTTAAATTACCAAACATGGTCATGTACATTACCAAAAAAGTATATTAATGTGCATCTGTACGTGCCACATTACCACAGTGCAAAATTCTTTTTCGGAAAAAAAAAATGAAAGTCCTATTTTGGTACTTTTCTCTATGTTTTAGTCTTATTTAGGATAATTTCTACCAAATTATTGTGAATTGTCAAAAACAATTTAAATAGCATATTAACATTGCTGTCAACAAACAAACTAATTTCAATGTTTCTTTTTGTTTTTTAACAGTCTTCTCTAAATTTAAGGTAATTTGGAAAGCTTACAACTAAATCCGGAAGGAATGAGCAGATAAACAAAAGAGACATTGTCAGAATAAGAGAGGAAACTCACTGAGTTCGTTATCCGAGTCGGTTAGAAGATTCGAGACAGCAGAGAGTACACTTTCGCAATAGACTCCCTGAGGCTTGTTGACGGCGAGGAGCCACTCGTCTTCGAAGACGACGTCGTTCAGGGAGAGAGAAAACGACGCCGATCTAGACGACGCCGTCAAGGCCCGGTCAAGCTCGATGTCCTTGGACAGCGACGGAAGCGGCGGAGACAGCGGCACTGGGTAATCATCGAGACCTTTGAGCTCCGGCGTGGGCTGACCTTCAATGGTGGCTTCGCTTGCCGCCATTGAGGCGTTGAGGAAATAGCGATGGAGTCTCAGAGGTCTGAAAGGAAGGCGTAGTGCGAAAGATGGGAGCAGAAAGTGGAGCGGGGGCATGCTAGTCATTTCATGTCACTATACCGAATGGACTGATTGAGTTTGAATACAATCAAAATAGAGATAGAAAATTTGCAAGAGCAATGCAACTTTTACAAACAAAATAATCACAAACTCCACAAATTTATTATTTATGATTTAAATTCTCATTTTAAAATTATTTTACACTATTTAATTTTCTTTATTGAAATTCGCAAATGATAAGTTTGTGAAGTTTGTGTTTGTGAACCAAGCATTTCCCAATTTGCAATGGAGTAACGTAGTAATCTTTCATACTCCGTAATATTTTTTGAGCAATGCCACCAAAGGTGTACCTCATTTGTCCCTCACTCCCTTCTCTACCACATATTTTTATTTCATTTTTAATTATTTATTTATTTTTATGTTTTTTTGCTCATTTATGTGGTGGAGGAGGGGTCTGGAGAAATGTGGTACACCTTCCCCTAGCAATTTTCTATTTTTTTGGTATGATTGATACTGAGCCTGTTTTTTGGATAAAATTTTAACGATACAGATTACTTTGAAAACGCTAATGCTAAACGCTGACCGTTGATAGTCTTTTCAAAACGCTGACGCTAATCTCTAACACTATTCTCAAACATGCCTACTATATATAATCATGATTTACAGTAACTCTTATTTTTGTGATAAAAAAGGAACTTTTATTTCGATATAATTTCAATGTTTTAGTAAAAAAGATTAAGGAGAAAATATTGAAAATATATCAAAATATGAGTTCTAAATTTTTATTCTCAAAATAGGAATTAAAATATATTTACAGTGACAATCATGACCATATACATTATCAAAAAATATTGTGAAGTGTTCATATATACTGCTACATTACCACAGTGTAAACTCCTATTTAGAATAAAAATATGGGTAATTACCTAAATAGTACTAAAATATAATGACTTTCTCAATATAGGTTTATATGTTTTTATCTAATGTAGGACCATTGGTCATTATTTATTAGTCATTATTCAACTAAATATCTAGCATCACTTGGATATTATTTTTCTCACTAGTCATTATTAAGTCCTATTTAGGAAATAAAAAAGTTTGAGTCCTACATTGGGAAATGACTTATGCTTTAGTTCTATTTAGTGCAAAATTTACTAAAAATATAGTACTTCTATTTTGGCACGTTCTTCATATTTTACTCATATTTAGGGCGATTTCTAGTATTTTATGCATACTTTGGTTTTTTCTTATGCAATTACTATGTATCAATCTTTTATTTAAAAGCATGGGAAATTTGACCATATTTTCACTTAGTAACTTTTCATTATAAATGGTAAGTGTGCATATATAAATATAGTGTCATAAATAAAGGACTATCCTTTATACACAGAAATGGTAATATAATTTATGATATTCATATAATAAATTATACGGAGTATGTAATTAAATACAAAATGGTTCTTTTGATCTTATCCACCCCACCATAGCACCCCCTCTCCATTTCGTCGATTGGCTACAGCATTATAGCCAAGTGGCAAAATGGAGAGGATGTTGTGGTGGGATGGGTAGGTAGGGGGCAGGGGAATAAGGTTTAGAAGAGGTAGAACCATCAATTTTGTAAACGAAGCATTGCAGAAGTCTCGGGTCATAATATGACCAAAGATTCTAAGATTAAAAAATCATTGCCCAATTAAATAATATGTATATAGTAACATAAATAAATAATATGATCCTAAATATATAATATAAATAACAAATATATTTTCACTTCTTTGTATGTATAAACGTAAAAATGAATAAAATAAGTCTGGGTAATAATGATGCTCACCCAGTTCTCAAGAGAGATATACTTTGGTGTCTTAGTTTAATTATTCAAGTGAATGAGGAGATAGAAGGGATGTTATGCACCGTGCAACACCCTAAAACATGGCTTAAAAGTTACTTTATGATAAAAAAAAATTTAAAATTATATTTTGACTCAACAATGTATTATTTCTACGTTTTACAAAAAATTAAGGAACTTTTCAGGTTAATAATCTGTTGCTAAATCTGATTTACGTATTTTGAGTTATGACATTTTTAAAATATTAAAAATGTAACTTGTATAAAATCAAGAATTGATTAATTTGGTGAACTCCTTAAAAATGATTTTTTGAAATAAATCATTAAATTGAATAATATTAATTGATTATGAGAATCCTTTTAAATGTATGTCAATTAGATCAATTTTAACTCTATCAAAATCAAACACCCCAACGGTGTAATCAGAATTCAATTTGGAAAAAGTTGAACCAAAAAGTGTACCCCAATTGAGACAATTTTAATTCCAATTGGGAAGAAGCGTCTAAAATCCACCAAAATCACACCAGGCCGCACCACAAATCCGAGAATTGAAATTTGGGAAGATAACATTTATGGTCTCTTCCTCATTCATTCTAGCCTATATAAGGAGACCATTTCTCCTCCAATTCACCAACAATCTTCTTCATTCTTCTTCTTATAGTTTCATTAGAGTATAGAGAATAGGCCGCTATAGTTCACTGCAGTCGAAGCCGCTGGAGTTAGTTGTGGTTCTTTCCAAAAGTTGCCTTGAAAAGTTGAAAAGAAGAAACAAACCCTTGTGCAAATCCTTCTATATACAATGCTAGGTGCATTTTTGTGTGTGCGTGTATATATGTGTGTATATATATATATATATATATATAAAGATCTAATAAATACATATCTAAAGATCTAAAAAATATATAGATCCCGTAATGTAAATCGGAAGATATATTTATGCAATGAACACAAAATAATAAATCACACGAAACCAAACTGGATTTGTTTAAGTGAAAATAAGATTAAATTAAAATTGTGCCCAAATCGTGCAAAAAATTGATGTTGAACAAAACAAAGTTGGAAATGAAACCATACATGTATGCACCGCCAAAAACAATCGATTGGTGGGAGAAATGTTAGAGAAAGATCTGAAATGTTGGGAGAAATGTTGAGGATATGATCTTAGTTTAAGATAGTCAGCCTTAGTTTTGAAACAATCGGTTGGTGGGAGAAATGTTGAGGATATGATCTTAGTTTAAGATAGTCAGTCTTCTGCTCTTACTGTTGTGTACTTTCCTTTGTGACTTTATTTTTTCCCCTTGTTTTTGTTTCTTGTGTTTTGTGGTTTCCATTCTTAGCTTGCTCTTTCCTTTGTGCTCTGTGCTTTATGTTTTATTCGAGTTGGGGGTCTATTGGAAACAGTCTTTCTACTTTTAAGTAGGGGCAAGATCCTGCGTAACCCACTCTCTCTACATCTTACTTTCACAAGATTACACTAGGTTGTTGTTGTTATTATTGAACATAATAATATACGGAGTAAATGATATTTCCTCCGTCCCAGAGTATTTGTCCACTTTCATTTTTACACACCATCCAATGTACTTCTTTAATCCATTTTATCTTGTAATTTGTATATTAAAAAATTATAGAAATTATATATTAATAATATATATGTTAAGACAAATCAAACAAGATCACACATGACTATATTTAGGCTAACACATTGAGAGAATTTGATAAGTCAAAGTGCTTAAATGAACAGTTCTAAAAGTCAAAAATAGACAAAAAATGGAGGACAAAAGGAGTATAATTTACGTTTATCATAATATAAATAAAGATGACAACATAAATAGGATTGATCTTGGGTTTTCTTATAGCATAAATGGTAACAAAATTTGGAGTCGAATTTTGATTGCATTTAGTTCCTCTAGCTTGTGCGGTTGTGCCCGTGACCAAGTCCCAGTTCCTTCTTCTCTCCCCGTTTAACGAAGCCGATGGCCCGCTGTTTTACCTGTTTATAATCTACATCAGCCATGGCGACGAGGCCGCATTCCAGGTCGCTGATTCTCCGGGCCGCGCCTTTCTTGGCCTCCCGGATCCGCCAAAATGCCACGCTTCTTCGTTCTAGACTATCTTCATCCTCTGCGATGCCGGAACAGCAGCCTGAACACAAATCTCAGAACGATTCCGTTTTCATGACTGAGAATTGCGTCCGGGTATGCAAAATCTTTTCATTGCTTCTTCTTTTTCCGGAAAATTTCATTTTATTTTGTGTAATTGTTTCTTTTCCTTGTCGGTATTGTGTGTAATTGCTATTCATCCATTTTTATGCATATTGATTATGCAATAAAATCAAGTATTCAGGCAGGTCTAATCGACATGCTTATAGGGTTGCCATATGAGAAACTAAGTTGGATAGTTTTTGACAATCTGAATTTAGGTTAGAGAATTCTGAAAGCTTATATGCCTATGATGTAGCTTAGGAAATGGTTCAATCACTTAAGCTTAGTCGTGTTTGGCCTAAGATCTGAGGAAGGGGAAATTTAGTTGGTTGAATTGGTTTAGTCAATACAATGAGAACAACAACAACAACAACAACAACAACAACCGAGTTGGGTCCTAGAAAAGTAGGGTCTGGGGAGGGTGTGTGCACGCAAACCTTGCCCCTACTCGACCGTAGGTGGTTTAGTCAACACATTCAGCTCAAATGCCTTTAGTTTCACTTGCTCTTTCTGCTGATATCATGTTATGAATTTGGTTTTGTTCTGCTTCAAAGGCAATTTGCCCACCATAGAGAATAACATAGTTCTCAAAATTTGTTTTTTAATTCCTTTACTTCACATGATTTTGATAATACAAATACAACAACACCAGCACCACCACCACCAACAAACCGAATATAATCCCAACTCTGTTTGGGTCTAGAGGTGGGAGGTCAAGATGTATGCAACCTTATATTTGTAAAAGAGTTTGTTTTTGTTAGACCCGTGATGCATTGCTGCATTAATGATTCTGATAATGTAGTTCAAATGATTTAGAGAATGAAGGAGTTGCAAGCCAGTGAGCCCGAGGAAAAGATGCTTCGCTTAAGCATTGAAGCTGGTGGCTGCTCTGGGTTTCAGTATGAATTCTCCCTAGATGGCAAAGCGAATGCAGATGATAGGTATCATCTTGCACCTGCACTTCTGAGGTTATACTTGTTTTGTAATTGCCCACCATTAACTGCTTCCCTCATTACTTCCATCTCTGTAGTGCTGTGTTTATGGAAGCTATTTGGGCAATTTTAATGTTCTTTATGTTTTTTCACTTCATTCAGACTGTTGTCAGGTATTCATTTTTTACGAATACTGATTTTTTCTTCTGTTTCCCAAATTTGAATGTGTAGAATATTTGAGAAGGATGGAGTTAAACTTGTGGTCGATAATATTTCGTTTGATTTTGTCAAAGGTGCAACAGTTGACTACGTAGAGGAGCTCATCCGTTCTGCTTTTCAGGTTTGTAACTTGAATTAAGTGTCTATGCCTCTGACTGCATTGTTGAACCGAAATTTGGAAATCATAAAGTTTTTCTAGTCATCACAAATGTGTTCTGTTAAGCAGTAACTGAGCCTCTCATTGATGTGCAGGTATCTACAAATCCAAGTGCTGTAGGTGGATGTAGCTGCAAAAGCTCTTTTATGGTGAAATAGTAAATGGATACTCTCTCAATAAGGTGCATCTGCCTTTTTAAACCTACATTGAGTTCACATACTCAAATATGTGTGTGTGTGTCTATACATACATCTATGTATATATATATATACACATATATATACATATGTATATATGTATATATATGTATGTATATTATATGTATGTATGTATACTCCTTCTGTCCCATATCTTTCTTCTCATTTTGACTTTCGTGGTCAATTTTTTAAACCTTGACCACAAATACGGGGAAAAAAATTAAATAGTGATATAAATTTAATTATCAATAGAATCATTTTGAAACAAAGTTTTTAAAAACATATTTTTATAATCTATATTTATATAAAAATAGAGATATTAATGGTCAAATTGTCGCATTGAAGCCCATGAAAAGTTAAATGAGAAGAAAGATATGGGATGGGAGTAGTACACACACACATACACCCTCTGTTCTAGGAAAAGTTTTCTGATTTGATTCAAGATATTTGACCAAAACTATTTTTGGTTGAATTTATTTGAAAATGGGTGTAAATTTATAAAGTACTCCCGTAAAATTTATATACACGGTATTAAGATGTTCTCCCTTCATCCCAGAATTATCTTCACATTTACTATTTTGGCCTCTCGATAATTTTGGTTTGTTTGCATGTTTTTGTTGATTGTTTGTTAAAATAAAATAATAGTGTCACCTCTTGTTTTATAGAACTTTTGATGTTGTCTTTAAATATGTAATTTGTATTTTTTATATCGAATTGTAAACAAACTAGGTTTAAAAGAGATGGGATTTTGTACGTTGTTCAAAATGAAACCATAATTTTGGGACGGAGGGAGTACATCAAAAGTTCGACCACACAATTTTATTGGCCAAATGGTGAAAATACATAGCAAAAAAACAAAGTCTTATCGAGTGATTATAATGTCTGATTTTTTTCCTGAGACGGAATGAGTATCTTTGTTATCACCTTCAACTTGCTCTCCTCATACCTTACAATGGAATGGACATTGTGGCAGGTGCGTACCGAATGAAACGGACTCGGGTGAATGAATATTGTTCGTCAATGATTTTGGAACCTCCAATGTGTATTTATTCAAATCAATAGATAGATGTTAATGTGTCAAAACTCAGATTTGATAGCTACAACTTTTCTTTGTAACTGCCTTGCTTGTCTGTTTGGTAATAAGTTTATGTTTACTTTGGTCTCCCTACCAAACATAAACACCAAGGCTAGCTGTAGACATATGATTTTTTTTTAAATTTTATATAGAGACTCAAGTTTGCCAGGTAAATTACATGTTTAAAATGCCTGTTGAAATTGGGGCAATATATAGGCTGTATTTGTACTACTTTTGCTCAGGATTTACAGCTCAAAGAAGATATATCATTACATGGCCGGCCCCTTTGTCCCATCTTTTCTTCTTGTATGAACTTGACAAGTTTGTTTAATGAAGTAGAAATTGTGCCTTGTTGATATTTATGTGGAGAAGAGATAGATGGTATTAATCACACAATCCTTTCTTCAATGGGGGGAAGTAGAAGAAAATGTTGGGACTACCAACTTCTTTTTCCTTCTTTTTTTTAAGTTTTAGTTTTTTTTTTTTAATTTTTTAGTTTATGTTTCAACTTTTGTTTTTCAATATTTAATTTTTAAAAAAGGATGAGCCTCACATCTGAAGGCCCTCTCAAACTCAATCGGACGGTCACTGAGAGAAGTTAAATTGGACTTTAATTGCATATTGGTGGTAGTCTGGCAGAGTCTGGAGATATCTTGAAATACTATATTATACTCTTTGTTCAGGGGCTTGCATCATTATTACTCCTTTCTTCTGAAAAAATTTTTCCAATTCGCTTTAGGAGATTTGATTCAAGTTATTTTCAATTCAATTTGTTTATTCATTAGTGTATAATTCAAAAATATAATTAATAATTTTAAAAAATTATGTAAAACAAGATGTGACATGATTATACTTCGGGGTATCATATTATGAAATGAATAATGAAAATACTTAAACAAAGTTAATAAAGTTTGACTTTTTGAATAATGAATTAAAACACATTTCCGGACAGAGGTAGTGTCAATTAATGCAATTATTAGGCCCAAGCCACCGAAGTCCAAGCAATTGGATTAAGAGCATGAGCAATGGTGAGGTAAAAATGGAATGTCACACGCTGATGTGGAATATTTCAACCAATAAAAAATAGTTCAATCAACGAGTGGCAATAGAGTGGTGTGGTATGCTCTGCAGTGGCAAGTAGTGTTTTTATTATTTTTTTTGTTTTTTTTCATATTTGAATTATTTGAAGTTATTTAACATGTTTATTTTATCATAAAAATACTATCTCCGTTCACAAATAAACTTCTCGTTCACTATTCACAGAGTCAAAGTTTATTCACTTTGTCGGCCTATTTTCGCCACCTATTTAATAAAATAATATAGTCATGTGACCTCTAGTTTTGTAGTAGATCTTTTGATATACTTTTTTAATATGTAATTTTTATTTTTGAATTTTACACCATTTTTCATATAAAATGATTTGAAAATAACTTCAGTTAAATATCGTAACGCGCAACGGGGAGTTTATTTGTGGAGGGAGGGAGTATTTCTATTAACTCAAAATTATTTATTGTATTTTTTTCATAAAAATACTTCTACTTTTTTTAAAAAAACTTCTTTTTTGATGCAAACAAATAAAATGACAATAATTTTTTCTCACTTTTTATTTTTCTTTAAGTATTTTGATTATTTGAAATTATTATTGTTATTTATTTTATCATAAAAAAGGTTATAAGGAGTCCTTCGTTAAAAAAATCATTTAAAAGTCTCTCTTATCAAAAAATGGAAAAAATGAAAAAAAGAAAAAGAAAAAAGGAACAAGAAGGCTCGTGGATGACATGGTAAGGGAGGAGAATTTCTATCTTTACGCATGGCAATGGACCAAAGATGCTGAGGTGGCAGGGCGTGGGAATGCATCTTCACGCTGCTGCTGATGCTCCAAGGTGAAGCCAAAGTGAATGGGTCGGATCAAACCCGATCCAAAAGTGAAATTTAACCCACCAAGCCTTGAGTGAGGGTGGCGTTTAGGTGAGGAGAAAGTGAGTCTTGAGATATCTTGAAATGATAGTCGTCCCGTGTTACTATAAATAAACTCTCCAAACAAGGAAAAAAGATCAAATTATTAATAGAGCAAGAGTCTCTATAGCTTCATCTATCCAAGTAATACTCCCTCCGTGACTCTTAGACTTAATGATGTTTAAAGGACTTGTTAGAAAGTAAAAATATGTGAGGTTAAATTTGTTCAGAAGAGAAAGAATAACTAGTAGTCACGTATTTATTACCAACATAGTAAAGAATAAATTAAGTGTTAGAAACTTTGTAAGATGTTCAAAAGATAAAAGTATAAAGAATTTTATGTGACAGAAGAAGTACATCATAAATTACTCTAAGTTCGTGAAAATGTTTTTTGGTGTATTAAATCGATCCAATTGGGGTTTAGCACCTTTAATATGGTACATTTACTCCGTAATTATTTTGAGCAAGCCTAAGGGTTGGATTAGGGGTGAGCAAGTACCAAACCGATACCGAAATTTTCCGAAAAAACCGAGAATACCGAACCGAAAAAGTACCGAGAAGAAACCGAACCGTACCGAACCAAATGGTCGGTACGGTATTTGGGAACGGTACGAGGTGATGTCCCATACCGAAAATCCCGAACCGAACATATATACTAAAATATTATAAAAAATACTCCGTAATACCCCAGAGTAATATTTTTCATATTCCTTCACTAAATAATACTCCGTAATTTTTTTAAAAAAAGATTGGTTCAAGTTTTATTATGTGCAAGTTATACTTTTATTTGAGTTTTAGTTTTTGTGTATGAACATAAAAGTATTCACAAAGATTCGAAAAACCCTTTGTTGTCGTTCATTTTTTTAGTTTGTGAAATATAAACTAAATTTTGATACGCATCTCTTGCATTTAAATATTCATTTTTTAATTTTTCATGTTTTTTTATTTAAATTCACTTTTAATTTTCAAAAATAAAGGGGCATGGTTAAATTTTAAGGTGTAAAGTAGGTATGTTATTCATCCCGATTTGTACCGAAACCGATACCGAACCATCCCGAACCATACCGAACCGATATGTCGGGATTGGGATCGGTACGGAGTAAAATCTCATACCGAACCGAAATATTTGGTACAGTATCGGTATGGGTTAAATACCGTATCATGCTCACCCCTAGGTTGGATGTAAAGGAATATACAAAGTATATTGAAGATTTGAAAGAAATTGCGAAGGATGGTTTTGAACTATCATTCTAAGTACCACTAGCTAGATACAATTTGAAGTACTACTCCGTATGAGCTAGACGACCATGCATAGCATGAAATCCTTGCAAGTATCCGAGACAGATTAAGTCTTTTTTATTTATTAATAAATTTAAATTTATTTTCGAGATTATTGTATGAACCAATCTTAGGAGACCTAAGGTGCAAACCCGGGTGATATTTATTCCTCAGAATATTGCTAGGAGTACACCTTTCCAAATGTACACCACTATCTTCTCCACCACCAATTTTTATTTAATTTTTATTTATTTTTTTTTTTTAAATTTCTTGCCAATTTATGTGGACAAGGAGGGGGTGGGGGATATTTGGGGTACACAAAGGTGTACCCCTAGCATTTTTCTAATCCTCATTTTTTGAGTAGTAGCTAGACGACTTTGAAATATTGTGAGCAATACACTAGCAAGTAATTGCCCTATGGTAGCCAAAAACACCCTTATTACTCCACATGAGACTAGCTTCCATTGACAGTTTTAACACAACCCTTGAAAAGCTTTATGTTGCTGCATTCAGGCTGTACTTGGTAGGTTTATCTATGTCCTTTTTCACCTATTCTCGACTTCAGCTCTGGCTTAAGAAAATCTTCTCATTTCCCCATTGAGAAGATTATACTCTTTTGATGATCTTCCATGACCTCTCTCATGGTAACATTTTATGTGTTGATTGTTTTGAAAGTCATACAAGGCCAGAAACTTCATCAATAGATATAAGTAAACCCCGGATGGGGGAGGCGAAGGACAATCTTGGAAATTTGCATAATTCTCTTAAATTCAATTAAAAGTTGAAACACAATATGTACTCTCATCAAGGCTCTCTCTTCTAGCCTTTATTGTATGTTGAGAAAATTGAATGTATGGCCAAAATAAACTATTGGACTGCCAGTTCCAGTTAGTACAATGAATGAATACAAACAAGTTGTTGATGTTGGTATGAACTGGAGAGCAAAGTATGACATCTGGTGCACATGACTCATGTGGTTAATCCTTCAACTTGCGTGCTATCAATTGTCTATCTTTTGGCTGTCGCTGAAAGCCACGTCGAAAATTTGGCTATAATCATTGACAAAATGAACTTCGAGGCCCTCCTTCACATTTGATGCAAGTTCATCAAAATCTCTTCGGTTGGCTTCTGGGAATATGATGGTCTTCACACCACTACGCCTTGCTGCTATTGTCTTCTCCTTCACCTATTATTTACCAAAAAAATAAAACATTCAGAAACGTAGTGAAGACCATGCATTGTAAACTACAAATATTGGATGGTGTGGTTCGGTGCCTGTTAGGTGGAACTTAATGCACGCGTACCAGCCTTATCATCTAGATTTTGTTACCAAACACTAACTTACTTAAATGTGAACGCACATTAGATATTGAAAGCACAGGGTAAGAAGTGATTTTAAGCTGCAGTTATGGTCTTCTACTCTTATTTTTAGTCATTATTTTCTTTGACGTATTAAAAAAATACTATATGTTTCCCCTAAAACTTGGCGTTATCTATTTCAGACAAACTTGTCCTTTGCAAGAGGGACTATGCAGTATACGCATTATCCCATTCCAAAAAAAAAAGCCAGTGTTTCTAAAATTAAAAATGGCACTGCAAAGATTTCACAAGACAAAGGAGTAGATAACATACCCCGCCAATGGGAAGGATCTTTCCCATGAGAGTGACTTCCCCAGTCATGGCTAGATCCTTTTTGACATGTGTATTCATGGCAAGAGACAACAAGGAGGTGATCATGGTGCAACCAGCACTTGGACCATCCTTTGGGGTAGCTCCTGCAGGAACATGAAGATGAAGTTTGCTATTGGAAAAGAAAGGGTTTTCGGGATCCTTTTCATGCAATATGGACCGGGCAACTGTGTGTGCAATCTGTGCACTTTCTTTCATCACGTCTCCAAGTTGTCCTGTCAGATTGAGCGCCCCTTTGCCATCTCCTTTCTCCACCAGAGTAGTCTCTATATACAATGTTGACCCACCCATTGCAGTCCAAGCAAGACCCATTACAACTCCAATTGGGGTATATTCATAGATGCGCTCCGCGTGAAACACTGGCTTGCCAACATAATCCGCTAGGTTTGATGAGTCCACGACCACCTTTTGTATTGTTGGAGCTTCTTCGTGTCTGTTAATTTTCTCCGTTTCATCGGCACCTCCATTTATTTTCTCTGTTTCATCGGCACCTCCATGTATTTTCTCTGTTTCATCAGCACCTCTGTTTATTTTCTCCATTTCATCAGCACTCTGCAAAGGTCAAAAACACATTGAGCAGTAACACAAAGACTACCTGCATCCCAAAACCAAAGCCACATGTTGCCAAAGTACATTTTTTTCAAACTTAGTAAGGTGAAATCACTGGAAATCATCAACTCTAGTATATTTGTATTGTCAGTATCGGTTTCACTACAGTTAACATGCTTAGGGCCTGTCTGAGTGTCTGGTGAGCTAAGCAATGTTGAAATGGAATGTGTTCTGAGATATGAAATAGAAGTATTTGTAGACAACTCAAAGGGCCTGTTTGGTGAGCAAAACAATGTTGAAATGGAATGTGTCCTGACAGCTGAAACGAAAGTGTTTGAAAGACAACTCAGATGGAATCACGTCTCAGTTTCTGCTGTTTGATGAGCAGAAATATGGCAAAAAAAAAAGTTACTAAAGAATTAAGAAAAAACCCCTATCCATTTTTGGACTTTGGGTGCGCCATTCAGGAGTCCCTTTTCTGGTGCATAGGCAGCCGTATGCCTGTACTCCAGCACAAGAGACCCACCAGCAGCGCACCCACATCCGTGACCCAAGTCAAGAGAAAAGAGTGTGATTGAAGATGGAGAAGTAAAGGGAGAAAGATGGAGAGATACCTGTCCTTGGATGCGCCGTTCGGAAGGAGATGAAGAAGACATGGAGACGCTGGATTGAGGAGAAGAAAGAAAGACACGATCGAGAGAAAGAGAAGACATGATCCACGAGACGAAATTCTGAAATGGGCCGCTTATCAATATCTGAACCCCGTGGAATAAGAAAGATATCATGACAATGCTACTGGGAGTGTTTTCATATCGCCACATTTGAAAGTTGAACGTTCACCAAACACCAATTTTGGGAACTTGATATCTAAGATATCAAAACCAATATACTGGCATGTCTCACCAAACATGCCCTCTCTTATGTGGGCCCACTCTTTTTGATAAAAATACATTAAATATAATAAAACTAAGATTTCTTTGTTCAAATAGGACCACTTTTGCCACAGTGAGACTCTTCTGTGATTGACTAGCAAATGCACTACTCGCCAAGACAAAAAGTTAATAAAGATTAAATACCTTTGACTTAACTCCATCTGTGAGCTTGTCAGTTTGGTCAGTTTGCCCTTCCAATCGTACAGCTTCTAAAATATTTGAGGCATTTTTATCTCCGTCAATGTCTGGCTCAGCTACAATTTGGGCCACATCTTCACCAGAGCTTTCAGAATTTGCGCAGACCGATTCCTCCTTCACCTCACCTTGTGTATTGGGCTCAGCTCTTGCAGCTTGACGAACAAGCTGCAGAGCAATCTGCAAGAATGGGAAAGTCCACAAGTAGTAACAAAGCCGCAAACATGAAATGTCAAAAGGTCTTTGTAAAATTAGTTCACCGCAAACTAAAATCTATTTCGCACTTCATTAGCCCAGATGAGAGAAATAGAAGTTAAACCTTGCGATAGATCTTTTCAATTTGTTTCTGGAGGTTACGGACGCCTGCTTCTCGGCAGTAATTTTCAATTAAAGCAAGAAGAGCTGCATTGGTCACCTCAACCTGGACCAGAAAAACAAGTGGAAAGCTTACTGCATCAGACATATACGCACTATATTGAAGTATATGTGCATGCAGCAATTACGATTCGAATGCATAAGTTATCGAATAAGACGTATTTGTAGCATTATATAACATAGAACAGTTGATAAGATTTAATTACAATTACAGCTGCGCTCTCTCCATATTTACAAAAAGCTGAAAAAAATTCACATTTCATATTTCCGCTTACTTTTGTTGAATAAATATACCGTCCATTCACCCCAGCTTCAAAAGCACATTTTCTAGTTGATGGATGCATTAGGAAATAATTCTGATGTGTTGGTTTGTACGCCAACAAGTATGAGGTGGGCAAATTCAAGATGTCAGAATGGTTGCATGTGTTAAGAAACATGGAAAATATGCATGTGGAACTTTTCATCTGCTTTTTTGAGCTATTAGTACGTACTTTACCATTAGTTCCATTAGTATTGTATCAGTCACATAAAACTACATCTTACATGTATCTATATTTCTGTTGAGTTCAAGAAAAGGTATCCGCATGTATCCAGATTCTTGGGCAAATCATCACTGGCAAGAGTCCAACTAGTCATTAACAAGATATTCATATTGAAGAACAAAGACCCAAGTGTGCAATGCATATATCTATCACACAGAATCTAATAGAACACCTGGTTTTCACAACCTTTTGAGCTAGTAAAGCATCTAGTTACTGGATGTAATCAATAGTAACTCTGAAGCCTCAAGAATAAAAGAAATTATCAAATAAAACTAAATGAAAATTTCAGGTGCATAGTATGATATTTCTTTACCTAATCTGAAATATAGAGGAGAATTTTTGGGTACAATACTGTGATGCAAAAGTTACACTTAACGGGTTTATGAGCCTCAATATGGTAAAAAAATTACAGTAAAACACATCGGAATCCTGACATGGAAGTTTGGAGTCCCAATGTAGCCAACACGAGCAGATCATTTCTTATTGAAATTACTAGTGAATTAAATTGAGATATGGAAATCATCAATTGCAATTATTATTAAAAAACAGGACAAATTCACGGGTTGCGGCAACCCGAGGCAAAGTTTGTTTGACTTTTAGGGCCTGTTCTTTAGAACTGGAAAAAAAGAGCTGGAAACTGGAAGAAACTGGAAGAAACTGGAAAAAACTGGAAGAAACTGGAAGGAACTGGAAGAAACTGGAAGGAACTGGAAGAAACTGGAAGCAACTGGAAGAAACTAGAAGAAACTGAAAAAAACTGGAAAAACAGGAAAAAATTAAAAGAAACTGAAAAAACTAGAATAAACTGTAAAATCTAAAAAAAGTTTTTAAAAAATTTTTATGTGTGCTTTTAACAAAAGTTCCCGCGACTGTTGAAAAAGCAAATGTTGTGAATATTTAGGGACGGAGGGTGTATATAACTATTTAACCATAATTTTTTAAATAGTTTCCTATTTTTTCTTGTAGATTAATATACAAAAAAATGGTATTATTCATATTAAAAAGTTGAAGAAAAAAATAATGAATATGAATCATAAAAATAGTGAGATGACAAAATGAAATAATTTATAAACTATAGTTATCAACATAAAAGTTGAAATTAAAAAACTGTAAGAATAATAATAATATATTTTTTTAGAGTGATTTGTCAGAAAGTAGAAAGAATTTGAAGAAAATAAATATAGTTGGAAGAAATTAGAAGAAACTGGAAAAAACAAGAAAAACTGGAAGAAATTGGAAGAAACTGGAAAAAACTGGAAGAAACTGGAAAAAACTGGAAGAAACTGGAAAGAACTTGAAGGAACTGGAAAAAACTGGAAGTTAAGAGTTCAAGTCCAAAAGAACAGGCCCTTAGAATGCCTAAGCTGATATGAGGCAAGGTGTCCCACGGTGTGTCTAGAGTGAAGCGCCATGATGCCTAGTCAAGGCGACACCCTAACAACTCACTATGCACTAGAAAGAGAAATGATCAAGCTTAGAAACATATTGTTGTCTGTCGACATACACATCCCTGGAGAAAAGAAGAGTTATACTTATTTCATCGCCTCATGGGAACAAACTGCCTTGATACCCGAACTGGCCATTTTAAACTTCGGGCAGATTAAGATACTTTCATGGTATTATGGTTGATCATTCTAAAACAAGTATCTCAATATGCAAAAGTATGCACTCAACGTCTTTCAAGAAACTAAGTTAATGAATCCACATCAGTGTAAAAACCGTAAAGTGATTTTGTTTTGGAGATGGAGTGTATTTTAATCTTTCATATTCGTTGCGCTATACTGCTAAATATATGAAAGGAATAGACTACGAGATGCTACCTAGGAAAACGGACAACAATGTCTATGGTCTGAGTTTGAACGTTCAGGATATATATATATAGGGTGCGGTTCAAGTGAGAATAGTCCTTACTGCGAGAAATGAGAATGGTGCACTTTAATGCCGTCACGATGCATTTTTACATTGTGGTAGTGCATTTTTGGCACTGGGAGTGAAATTCAACTTATTTACCATAATGCCACCGCGTTTTTTCAGATCTTTTCAGTTTTTTTAAATTTTTCAAGCCCTTAGATCTTAAATCTAATGCACGAGATGCATTTTTATTTCATTCATTAGATCGCATTCTCACTGAATCCAATACCTATACACACACACACACACACATATATACACTCTGTACATATATATATATATATATATATGTATGTATGTATGTATGCATGCATGTATGTATGGAGAGAGAGAGAGTACCTGTTCAGACTTAATGCCACATGCTTCACGGGTGGTCTTCTCCAAATAATCCCTAGCAATATGCATCTTCTCGTCTGTTATATAACCAGCAATGGCAATCACCTCCATCCTGTCTAAAAGAGGATTAGGTATCTTCTCAATCACATTTGCCGTGCAGACAAACAACACCTGCAATAGATGAATAGTGAATGATTTTAATCTCCAACATCTTGTCAATGTAAGCCAAGTAGGTGTGTTATGAGAGAACAAAGAACAAAGGCAAGCAAAAATTCAAGTGAATACCAGACCTGGAACTTCTAAAAGAAAAGCATGGGTAAAATTGAGTAAGCACACAAGCCCTAAATAAAATGCCTTTAAAGTGTTATAAGCATTAGAATGAAAATACTATTAATTGAACATGCAACACCCAATTAGGGTCTGTTCATTTGGGTTGGATAAGTTAACTTCCAACTCCTTCCATTTTCATCCAACACTGACTAAAAAAAGTATTCACATATGATAGGTATACAATAACATCATATATCCAAATTTATAACATACCACCCCAAACGCGAACAAAGATGAATTCTTTTTATTTGGGTGATTATTTCACTGAGTAATTTTTTTAACACTTAATATTTTCCAACATTTTCCAACTCCTTTAAGTGTTTTCTAACTCGTTCCAGTTTCTTACAACTCCTTCCAATTTCTTCTAGTTTTTTTCAACATTCAACTCTGTTTTTACAACCCAAACGAACAAAGCCTTACTCATTAAAAATAGATATATATATAATAAAAGCTTATCATGGAAGGTAAAACCAATAGCCACCTATGAATTAGCCATTGATTCATACTTCTCCCAATTAAAAGAGATTACCATTAGTTGTGAATAGAGTGTTTAGGAGAACAATATACTTTTTCCACTAAAACCTGATAACCAGAAAAGAAAATCCCATTTATTTCAATTACAATTCAAAATGTCAGTTTTCCAACCACAAACAAACTTTCAACTCATGTCTTTCCTTAATTCCCTTCTATAAAATCTCTTGATGCAACAAAGACTCAGCCGTTATTTCAAAGGTTTGCTAAAACAAGTAAACATACAACCCAGCAGAACCCCACAAGTGGGGTATGGGGAGGGCGGTGTAGGCAGACCTTATCCATAAAAGGTAGAGAGATTGTGAGCCAAATGAAAAGATTTGATAAACTAAAAAAGAGTGTCATCACAAGTATTGGAGCATAATCTTTCATAGCAAGAAAATGGCCTAAAAATGTTGAAGCCATAAAGAAAGGGGGCAAATGAAGATGTACAGCTACCAGCAACAAGATAGGAGTATTTTGCAATAAGCATACTTGAACACATTAAATCATATTGCAAAGCTGAACTAGTTTGTCAAAAGAAATTGAAAACAATGAATCTTGATTTCAGTGTTTAAATGCATAAATCTAGAAAAAGAATTGACTTTGTTAAAAAGGGATAATAAGAGCAGATTTCATACTTCATGTTATAGAGTTATGCCGTATTTAAAATCTAGCAAACAATCCCCTCTACCTATCCCATACTATGCGCAAAATCCATCTCTGTTTCTTTTTCAATATACAGATTTACGGAGTATTACTTAATTTCAAATTTTACCAAAATGATTCATGTCAACTGCTCTCTTTTTCAGATAGGTATGCCGAACGAAGCGCATAAGTTGCACTAATAGTAAATATTGTAGTTCTAATAGAAAATGAGGTAAAATAAAATAAAAAAAAAACCTTTGATAAATCAATTGGGACATCAAGATAGTGATCCAGAAAATTGGCGTTCTGCTCAGGGTCTAAAAGCTCCAGCATTGCACTTGCCGGATCACCTGCATGTCCCCTGCCCAACTGCCACAAAAAGTTAATTATAAATAAATCAGTCACTAATGAATTTACAGTCCAATTAGCAAGCAAGCAAAAAACATGTTAGAGTGCATCCCACATCGGAAGTCCAAGAGTAAAATAATCGGTGTATAAGCTCTTGAGTTGAACTAACTAATCGATTGGATTCAATCTTTTAATGCGGTTCAGCCCAAGTGTCTTATTGCTAAATCCAGTTATCACTACCACATCCTAAATTATATCATGGTATCAGAGCAGGTTTTGGCCCACCTCGTTTGTCAAGGTGTCCGTCTAGACGTTCATTCCTAGCGGCTCGTTAGTCTTTAGCCCACTTGCCCGTATGGACCCAGCGGCTCGTGGTCCTTTAGGTGTTGGCACTAAAAAAAAGTCTAAGGGAATGAGAGTTCATTTGCAAGTGGTCAACCGGTTAGATTCAAAATGGCCTGGTTGTCCACTTGAGGGGGAGTGTTAGAGTGCATCCCACATCGGACATCCAAGAGTAAAATAATCGGTGTATAAGGTCTTGAGTTGAGCTAACTAATCGATTGGATTCAATCTTTTAATGCGGTTCAGCCCAAGTGTCTTATTGCTCAATCTAGTTATCACTACCCCATCCTAAATTATATCAAAACACTTTAAAAGAACTTCTATCATAAAAAATACACTCGAGCTGAAGCAAGCAGGAAAAAAGATCGTGGGTGAGCCCAATATTGTTACGGAGTATTTGGGGTGAAATTTTTCATGGTAGATTAGTCAATGCAACTTTTGGCGCTCATCATGGGTCATCTATAAATAGCCCGCTCAATACTTTGAACATAGGGGTCAGACTGCGTACATCGACCCCCCCCCCCCACCCCGTAATGGATGGGAGCGTTTGAGGCACTAGGGTAATGTTGTTGTTATTGTTGTTGTTTGTAGATAA